>JAQFYE010001607.1:0-21898 GCA_034694305.1 Protaphorura glebata | reverse complement strand
TACTTGTGACCTATTCCTACAAATTAAAGTGTCTAAGGTTCGGTCTACTTGATGGTAAAGTATAATGGACCATGTTTGGGTACTTTGTGGTCCGAAAACTTTGTTTCTTATTATCTCTCATCGGCTGCTGAGAGGCATCATTAAAACTACAAACCGAGCTCTCATACTTTATACGTTTTACTAACAAGTAATGCTGGCAGATAGGGTGGTTCATAAATAATGGGCTCACTTGACTGATAAATTACCCAGAAAAAAATACATTGTAAAGTAATGATGTAAATTAAATTTCATAATTGCCCCTTCAGGCGCAGAGACTAGAACTTTACATTCTTAGCGTTAGCGCAAATGTACTTGGCTATAGATGGTGGTGGAAATGTAGTCAGTTTCAAATAAATGGGCCAAAAAAGGGACCTTACCGATTTTGGGCCCAAACTCTGCTAACCTGGTTCAGAATTCACCTCATTTTGACAAATGCATTACTGTAATGTCACTACACTATACCCAATGTCTTTTTAACCATAATTGGGAATCCGGTACCGACCTTCCTATCATAATAGGGCACTTTACTGATTTATGAAAGCGAACGTGGGAAAAACCCCTGCGAATCCAAGGTTAAACCTTCACAGTATAGAAAAAGTCGGGCTGAGTTATAGCAGGTCCGGGTAATCGAACCCCTTCCCAACAAGTAACAGATGAGACACCCATACTACCACACTGTCTTGGCTTTGGTACCAGTTAAAATTGAAACAAATAAGGTTTGTGCTTCTACACGTGTAAACTTGTAATAATGAAATGGTTGAACCAAATGCCAAATCGCTACCTATTTGTCTGGATCACTTTCAGTGGTTTTGGCATTAGTTAAACTAAATTACGTAATGCGAAGAACCCATAAGACCTTTTTTTGCACATGCCATTTGGCGAAACGAAAATTGTGAATTTGAGTTGAAACGACGACTAGGTACTAGACTCTTGGGATTTATCGCCATTAAATTAGGTTTCACCTCGAAGATTCCTGGTTTGACAGAGGAAGTAATCGAAAAGTAAGAATGAGGTGTTTGAAATGAGATCATTTGAACATACCTATTACTGTAAGTAAGGAACGGGCGATTAGGTTCAAATTGAAATTATGATGATGGCCATAGAATTAAGCGATTGAGAATTCCTCGCTTGCCCTTATATCGATTCCGAGGAAGGGAATGGAGAAAGTAAAGTAAAGAAGTAATTTTCCGCCATTAATTTGGTTGAAGTTAATTTTTATTGCGACCAGAATAGATTGACTGCTTTTCCTTTCTACTAGACGATAGGTTAGTGTATTTCTACTAACCCATCGTCCATCCTGGCAAAAAAAGGAGAGAAAGTCCACCAACAAGATATACATAGGGTGGTTCGCATATTTTTAGCTGTATATATATTACCTAATCCAGAGGTCTAAGACAAAAGTGAGGTACACATGCTGCAGTGAGGACGCCATAACTGTTCTTTAACGAAGTTATTTTACGAAATATTTTGTAAAGTGCACATCTCATTCTTTTCTGAAAGTTTCAACAAGACAAAAATGTAAATGTTTGTGAACCACCCTGTCATTGTAGTTATACGACTGAAGGTACATAAATCCAGTAAATTCCCATCCCCATTCTCTCATTTCTCTTCCAATTCTCAACACAAATCACGTTTTCCGTTATCGAAATATTTCGCATTGAATCGAAAAAAAATCCACGACGGAACACGAACACGGGGGTTCCAGAGCTAACTACAAATGTACCCGCACAGCGTACAGTAAGTTGGTTGTAGTAGTGTGAATAATTGCGCCTATACAAACGTAATGATGGAAACCCCTCTTAGAATCCCAAGTCGGGAATTTATAAAGTAGCAGTAGATTTTTTATATTTTTAAAAGAATGTTTGACGAGACTTTGTCTCTTTCTTCTTATAAAATTCCCAGTACAATACCAACGTACTATAATAAATGATCTGGAGGGACTTGATCGTGCGTGATAAACTTTTCCGGGGGTTAAAATCCCTGGCATTCCAAATTTCTGTGTCTCCTCTATTTTCATGATTAGCAGGCTTTTGGCGTTAGCGTAAGGCCAGGCGTCCAATTTCACAAGGAGACCCCCTTGCGTGTATAAAAAAACTAATCTCGCAGGTTATATCGTGTTAAAGTAATGACAGATTTGTCGACACTTAAAATTTTTGTTCAAATCTACAAATTTTGGAACATTTAAATCATGGCTTTGGATTTACAGTACATTTCTGAACATTTCGTCAAATGGTTCGAGTTTTTTTTATCAGAAATGGCTTCCTTGTTAGATCTGTCTCATTTAGAATGCGTCAAACAAGGTAGAGATAGAATTTGACTGTAGTATGCAGAACTTCCCCTCTTCTTTGTGAAGGACTAGAGAAAATCGTCAAGGGAGGAAAGGGGGAGAGATGGAAATGATGTTAAATGGTTGTTGGCCAAGGGGATGCATATTTGATTAGCCAAATTTCTGATATCATCTCCAGCTTTGGTCCAGGGAGAATTTCATCCAATGCTCCATGTAGGATCCGTAAGCGTGTAGGTGATCAGAACAAACCATCCATTGGATTCTAACTCCACTCCACTCCACAACACTGCACAGGGTGGCACAAAAGTTTGAAGTGAAAGTAGAGTGAAAGTTTTTGATTCACTTTTACCGTTCCATTTTCATTTTTTTAGAGTAAGAACTAGGACGACCAGGAATTGAACCCGGGACTTCAAGTTCGTCACTCACTCCGCTGAGAATAATTTTTAAATAAAAGACGGACCATTCCTTATATCTTCCACAAGTTAACTTTGATTTGCAAACCTAAGTGTATCACTTTTGAGCCATCCTGTGGAGTATCGTGCTTTCACTTGCTTATGCTTAGGCAGTTTCCCCTGTACGTTCGGTGCACTAACCAAAAAAGAAATTTTGCATTTCATTCCCCTCCACCACTTGGTTGGATTTCCCCATGAATACAGATGAAGTCCTCCCATTATCATTAGAATATTACAATTTTGAGTCTAATTCCAAGTTTATTTCTACTCCTCTGGACTCTGGAGTCATTAAAAGGAGGAGCAGGAGAGTCATTTTATTTTTTTCTTCCTTTTAATTTAACTCCTGCCCTGTTAAACTCAATGGAAACGTACGTAGAAAGTGTGGACTGAGTAAAAGTAATAGTGTACGCCTGGGTGGAGGAGAGTAAGATGAAATGTAGAACCCAAGATCCAGGTGCTCATTTTACATGTAATTAATCACGTCTATACGAGAGTATTTAATTTTCGTTAATGTTCTCCCAGCCAACTTCATGTTTTTTCTCCTCTGGTCCTTTCTTCATCCGCTTTTACTTACAAGGGACAAAATTAGGAAGTAAATTAAAATTATTAAAAGTAGGCATCAACCAGGGTGTAGCCATACCACGGATTCATTATATATAATTTGATGGTTTAAGTTCATATGAAGGTTATTTATATAAATACTAAAGTAGCGATTCCACGTAGCAGAAGTGAATTGCAAATTTTCTCCAATTAAATCTTGCCGTGTGTAATTGGGTCAACATTACTTGCACCTGGATCTGCAAATTGGTACCCGGCAATTTTTTTAGGCCAATCTTTATAGTGCTGAATTTATATTGCAGGATTCATTGAAGCATATTTACTTGTCATGAGCTGCCACATTGAATCGCCACTTCGCCACAATAGGGTGAATCGGCTCCAATTGTTAAGATTTGTACGACCTTACCAGACAAACACACATTTGGCCCAATTAGGGTGTTTCAAAAATAATTCTATCGTTGGAGTACGAATTTATATCTAAATTTGAACTCATTGTAAATCGTTCTCTAGATTGAATCATTTCTTAGCGCATTTCAACTAAAAATTCGCGTTTCTGGTCCAGTGTGTACGCAAAGTAATCTGATAAGGTGCTTTCCTCACGCCACCAGGTATTTTTTTTACTGAAAGATTGCTAGAGTGGTTCAAACTTTTTATATCTGCACTTGGGACAGCGGAATTGACTGATAATGCTAAAAGTTTCAGGTCAATCTGAATTTTTCTACCGAATACTGTCCCTTGTGCTTTCTCCTGTGCTCTGCTGCTGTGTAGATATTTTCGTTTTTTGCCGTGCAAACATTATTGTGGAAAGCAGTTGGTAGTACGAAGAGAATGAAACTGAGAAATGCAAGCAAGGGAAGGGAAAGTAGAAAAGAAGATGAGACTTTTGGAGTAAATCAATCATTTTGAAGTCTCTGTTGCGTCCTGTACTGTCCTGTCCTCGTGTTTGCGTTTGCTTTGGCTCCGTGGTTCTAAAATAAACTTTTATACTTCCACATACACATACTCCAGTATTTTACGAAACCAGAATGCCAGAAAGAAAAAAAATAGTGGAAGCGTAGTGCAGTCCAATGCTTTCCCCTGCCTGTCTTCCTGAGACAAAGCATCTTGATCTTCGGGAAATGTGGAGACAGAAGAAAAACTAAGGGATCAATACTGATGAGTCAACTCTCCCGGGAGTTTTATATGCACTCCACTCTACTCGCTCCAGTCAGGCAGTTTGTTCCGACTCTAGTTTAAACTAGATATAACAAAGACTCTTCATATATATGTTAAAGTCCATGTTTTCAGGCAGGATAGATTTGAACTAGGTCAAATAGATGTGTAACTTGTCACACTTGCAAATCTTTCCGCTCGCCGAGGTGGCGAGCGGAACTGACCCTCCTGCTTTCTGAGTAAAATGAGGGGACACAAACCTTATGGGAAAAAGTACGCCGTTGGAATTCCCTCGATTTTTGATATGATGTAGGCCATAACTTTTGTGAAGGTGCTACCGCCAAAAGTCTAACCGTCTGCCCGCTAGAAATACACTGCTGTACATGCCCTAAGCCGTAGAGTAGCTTTCACTTATACTTTCAATCGACGGCATAACCCATGCCCGGCAGTGCTTTTAGCGGCCAAACGGTTAGACTTTTGGGGATACAACCTTCACAAAAGTTATTGAGGATCACAAGGCCTACAACATAACAAAGATCAACGGAATTCCAAGGGCGTACTTTTTCCATAAGATTGCCTACCCGGCAACAACGTTATATTCTTTGAATTTTACCCCATTCCATTCAAACCTTTCCTTCCTGGTCGATATTTAAAATTCACCGGCAGCTTAAATACGGTCTAGGTCAAATACATTCAAACTAAAAATATCTGCAGATAGACTGGAACATGTGATATTAGAACACACACAGGAAAGAACATTATTTTGGAACAAGTATACGAAGAGGGGTGGATATGATGATATAAGAGGGAATTTTTTATATTGACTCTCCTTTCTCCCTTTCTTTCTTGGACGGGATGAAATTGAAGCTTATGTTTTACAATTGTATTTTTACATGATTTCTTTTCTTATTTTTTGAAATTGTGTTTCTTATTTTCTTTCCAGGTTGCTGCGAGACGAACCAAGACAATACACTGAGTTCTGTCTATGGAACTCTAGTGGCTGGGAATGGCGGGGTAAGTCTTGGCGGGAACGGCGGGAACGGGAACGGAGACGACTGGGACAACGGTGGAGTTCCATCAGACGCAGAGTACATTACGGCCATCATTGGAGAGTCTGTCGTGTTCAACTGTCACGTGGAATTCCCAGAAGGATACCCCGTCCCTTACATCGTTCAATGGGACAAGAAGGTCAGTTTTCATTTAATGGTCATTAGTGTAGTCAGTAGTTTACCCCTAGGGGTAGAGACGGACCGATTATTTTCGACTAGCACGGAATACCGTATATTCGGTATTTTTTAGATTATATCAGAGGGCACGGACCGAATAATTTTGAATATCGAATATTCGGTTTCGTCAGAATATCACTTTTCGACACATCTCTGCTTAGGGGCACTAATTCCAATAAATAATTGGTATCCCAAGACAGCATATGTTCAACCACCCGCCTATTTATCGCAAGAAAAAGTGTACCACCTTTCTACTTGGCCCAGGGAAGGTACCTTCAGTACTGAAATGTCGCCTTTACCATCGTACCAAGCCAAATGTTCCCTAGGGATTAAATATCTTACTTAATGAGACCGGATGCACTTCTGTGATAATTTAAATGGTCAAATGACCGTATGGAATCTAAACTTCGCGGTTTTCATTACGGAATTTTCTACTAGAAACTTCATTGGGATAGTTTTGGACAAGGCACATGAATTGACCTTAGTGACCTTAAATTTTGGTGACCCCCCATTGGTCGCGGTTACTAATTTCTCTGGCACTACCTTCACGAACATTGTTCCCATAATACCAATGCCTTTGCGGTTGTTTGAAAAGTTTCAATCAAATCCGAGCGCTGCCGCCAAAAAGCTCCTAAGGGAAGCTCTCGTATTTTTTATAACACGACCCGGGTGTGATTCGACAACACGCCTGAGGAGTGTGATTTCGATTTCCTCGAAAAAAAAAGATGAGAAGATCTGAAATCTGTAACAAAAACCTTCTCACGTCATGTAATATTTATTTCGGATAATATGAAACTTCAACAAAGGGTGCAAGAGATCAGGTGGTTCTTATCAAGGGAGAAAAGAAAAAAAAAGATTAAGAAGGCAATCCTTCTTTCTAGACTGTCATAACGAAATGTCACCTTTGGGGATGCTGTGTCTCTATTCCGTTCACCAAATCCCAAAATGTCGTAGGAAAACGCGTGTGGGCCCGAGCCCAGGTCGGGGGATTACCTTACAAGGAACCCACTTTTCATGTTATGTGAATGGAGGCCCATTCACCACATGGATGTCCCGGCACATATAACTTTTTTTCGAATTGAGCTAATTCTTGCATATTCGGATTCCTCCGAAAATTCAATTAACACAATCCGATCACAAAATTCTGGAGTTTTGACCTCACAACAGACAATTTCAATCGGAACATTCCCGGGGTCCTGCATAAGAATGCATCTCCTTCCTCTTTTTTGGAGAGGTTTTCCGATCATGTTCCGAGCAAATTACGAATCGGAATTTTATTGTCTGCCAGCAAATCTTTATATTCGTGACCAGGGGAATTGAAATGACGAATCCATGTTTTCTTTCTTTTTACATCTGATAGGGTTCCCTTGTTAGAATTGAAATATTAATTGAAATGGATAATTCTAAACTAGTTTTTGAAAGAACTGAGTTTCGCACGCTAGAGCCATTCCCTGTGACAGCTATGAAGCTATGCATGCATGGATTTTTGCCAATGTTTTCAAACCTGGCCAGGCTCCGATTTCACACACACAAGAATAGAAAAGCGAAACGAGTTCCTACTTCCTACATATGCATTTTTATCCGGGAATTGCATAAATATGGATGAGGAAGTGGAAAGGAAAGTAAAAGAGAAAGTTTGAAAGGAAAGCTGAAGTTGGTGAAAGGAATGAAGGAACGAACTTCGAAAAGGGTTCAAGTTTTGGATTGCATGAAGTTAAAAAAAATATTTCCAACTTCTTCACCTGAGTCAGGGCTGGGATTACTTGGAACTCAAGCTTGATTAAGCCAAAGCAGAGATTATGGAGGCTCACGTTTTAAGCTTTTAGGAACGACTTTATTGAGTTTTATAATAATATTTCACCAGTTTTATTAGACATTTGCTAAGTATTTGGCTAAATAATTATACAGGAGAGACATTTGGATGGTCGTGAGGCAAAAAAGCCAGGAATAAGAGGAACGGTCATCTCTTAGTTAATTTGACCAGTGAGTCACTTTGATTGACCTTTGCGCGCCGGCGTGCTTTGAGATACAACTAAAAGTAAACCCCGAACTTCATAGTTTCTGTGCTCTGGAAACACCGGAGATTCGGCACAATTGAACATGAACCGAAACGACCAGTTTTGATGTCCCCTGGCACTCTAGGTGAAAATATCGAGTGAAAGCTAAGGAAAAAGAATTTGTTCCAGTTTTTTGTGTTAGGTACGTAATTTAATTTTAAAATGATCAAATTTCCTCCCCTTTCAATCTCTTCAAAGCACTCCCAATTTAGAATCCTGAAACGGATGAGGTAGATGTAAATGTAGTGTGCTGGTTTTAGTCTCCGGTTTTGATTGTATTATTGTACACATCGATCCTCGGTTACATCACATTGACGGTTATTTGGATTTCCCCAGATATCCTCTTCCTGCATACATTTACACCCATAGAAATAGTACTTCCCTTTGTACAAGTCCTAGTCCTACCTCGTATCTCTTCTCCAGTCAAATGCAATTGACTGAAACATTGTCCGATAAATGTAAATTGAGAATATATAGCCCCCTGATTATGTGAAAGTGAAAGCGACGGCACGGGCAACAACGGAGTATGGTTTCAAATAAAAAAAAGAATACAGGGTGGTTCATATCATTTAAAAACATGCGTTGTTGCCAAATTTAGACTTCCTAGTCGAGTAGATATTTCGGCCAACATATACAATAAAATGTATGTATGGTCGTTCTGGAAGCGAACATACGTAGACCCCGTACTTAGCCATGTACCGTTTTCGCGCACTCCAGCTTTTCTAGGCATTTCCAGCCAATTACCTTGGAGCATAAACAGCAGTAAGGAACATCTTTTGGAGATAATCCTGTTTTTCATCAAAACGAACGGACAGACAGACAGACTGAGCATCCGCAATAAGTCATTTACTCCGTATATTACGTCACACGACTTAATAAACCAATTAACTGCTGATTTGTATTGATTCTATTAGTGGCCGGGCACTGGCCAGATCTTTCTCCAACTTTCTCCATATATTCTAGTGGAGAAAGCGGTGAAAGCATTTTGAAATCTGAACCTCCTTGAATGAATAGTAGCTCGGGCTACTAATAGAATAAATACGGTGGTCTAATGAATAGTCTGGCTCTCGTTCTTTTTGAATATTTGGTCATACCACATAATATTCGGACATTGGGGTGCAGAGACAGTTTGGACCAACGGTTATGAACCACCTTGTGAAATGTTGGTCTGTCGGAATAGAAGAATAAAGAGATGGAGTGGGAGGGAAGCTCCGGAAGAATAAATAAGTAACCTCTCTCTCCTGTCTCACACGTACATATGTACTGAAACATTCACATACTTACGCGGAATATTTTATTGGCAATGACAGATAGCAAATTACATTCTTTCATTTTTTTTTCTTCTTCTCCCTTTTCAAATCCGACAACTTTTCTCTTCTCTTCTTCTTCTTTTCAACTGACTCCTTCCTCGACTTCTTTCTCTTCCCAATTTTCCCTCTTCTTCTCTAATATGACTTTTCTTCTTTCTATCACGGCTTTTTTGGTCCGTCGTCGGTCGTGAGGTTCATACCAAATACCACCAACTATTTCACCACTTCACCGGCTTCGTCTTTCTCCCCCTGACCACAAAAATAGATAAGGTACGACAGGGAGTGGTTCTGTCTTATTCAACCATTCATAAAATTCATTCTTTTACCTTCAGGATAATAATTTCCTTTCACCTAACTCCAACCACCACGTAGCGTACACAGGTGGAATTTCCTAGTAAGCACATTACATGATGGTTCATAATATCAGTGAAGTTCTGTAAAGAGGTAGGAAAGAAATTAAAAAATATTGGACAAACAGGAGTGTCAGGATAGTTGGAATTTGAAAAGTCGTAAAATACAGGTAAATTTCCATATCAGTTTGTCATTCACCCTGTCATCAGTTTTTTCAAAGCTCCAACCTTCAACTAGGGCTGCAAGTTGGGGTGTAGTAATGTATATGTGTATAGCCATGCCATGTAAATTGGACAGACAGGTTACACGAAGCATACCTCTGAAAATTCGAATGCAATGTTCGTTGCGTTCGTGAAGTAATACTACGAATTCCTGATTAGGCTTGGAAATGGACGTAATAAGGAGCGACAGAGACAAAACCATTCAATTTAATTGATTAAATGGACCTAATGCTCCGAAATTGGTCTATAATTGACAGCACACCAACCAGTTTGTCTTGACTGGTTGGCTAAACACAAACTAGAGTCTAAGTAGTTCTCGTACACATGCTTAGATACGAATCGTGGACAGTAGAAACCATGAACGACGGACTGAATGGTTTAATTTTAGGCCAAAAATCGTTCTACTTCTACCCTTTTAATATACAAATTGTTGATGGAGTCACCAAAACTGCTCCTCATTGAACGCAGTATGAATATTTAATTTCACACCAGTACAATCAAGAATTCCAGCACTTTGAGTCGCATTATCATTGTATTGTAGGTCCAGAATGGTATCTGGCAGCATAAATTGTGTTTATTGAAGTGTGCAATGCAATCAAACTTGCACATGTTGGTCCCATCCATTCAAAATTTATTCTACTTACCTCGCGGGCATAATGTTAAATCTTCAATTTAGTTAATTTATAGCCTCAAGTCCCACAGAAATATATATTTGTGTGGTTAGGAAGTACAAGTAGTATTTTATTCTCGGATGAGCGAAGCGTGCACAGGGTCGTACATTGTAAGGAATTCTCTGGGAGCCAATTTCTCTTCGGTATTGTTTCGTTTGTTCCTTTCATATATGTATTTGCCCCATCACACGTCCCTACGTTGTGTAGACGTCTAGGAAGACGTCCTCTTTTTTTCCAAAAGCAGAACATAGAAAAGAAAAATCTCGACACAAACATGAACGTGGACTAGAAATGCTTTCTCCGACTTTTCTCTCTTGCCCTCTCTAAGCTCCGAGCACTTGATCTTACCCACATGTGTACACATACACATCATGTACACACTCACGAGAGGCGCTTCTCAGCTGTAAATATTATGCCAATACCATTTTTGGTCCCAAATATTGAAACGATTCGAAATTTTTGACGGCATATGTAATTTGTGGCTGAAAACTGTCAGATTTCAAAAATAATATCCTGCAATTTAGTGAAAAAAAAATTTTCAACAACATTCAACCTACATTTTAACAATAATAATTTCTCTTTCTTTCTAAATCGATCTTCATATCACTGACCACCATTTTTCTTGCAATTAAAATGACCAACAGTCCAAAATCTGAGCTAATTTGAGTTTGACATCTGAATAGTTTCCGTTGTTGGAATACGCATCGCTCGCAGAGGAATTCTTGTGTGTGCACAAATGTGTGCATGAATGTGTACATGTGTGGGATTGCCATTAGAGTAATATATATAGGTAGTTGTGAGTCCTGACTCAGTCGAGCCTTGTCCCTCAGTCCCACGACCCATATATGTGTTTGTTTCACTCACTGAGTTTCAGATTCTGTTTGTCGGTTCGGTTCTTTCTCTTTCTTCCTCTTTTTCTTTCTATTTCTTTCCACTCCCACTCACTATGTACTCTTCAGATTTTGCAATCGATTCACTTCCCTTCCAACCAAACCAAACCAACTCGTTTTCTTCACAAGGAAACACCATTCACACGTAAGAAAAATATTAAATCCTACTAATACTCTTAATCTTGGTTTACTTGTTTGAAACAGGGGGTGAGCGGAAAGTTAAGACACTTAGAGATAATCTCTGCCAGAGAATGTCATGGTAAAATTCTATAAATGAGTAACAAATGGTCGCAATAACTTTACGCTCGGCCCTTAGCACAAATATTGATAACGATTGTGTAGGCGTTCGATAAGAAGCAGTCATGGTGTCTTGACATTGCCCAATTCATTGGAAAACTAGAGCCAATCACATCCATCCAGCTCTAAACCCGAAGAATTCGAATAATTTAAAAACTCAAAACTGATTGTATCTTAGATTAGCTTTTTACATCCAAATTGTGTTCCTTGTGAGACTTTGAAGTTTTTTGAAGACTGGAGGAATCTTTGGTCGGTGAAAGTAAAGGAAAGCCATGGTGGGGTCTGCCCGTACCTCCATAAGAAAGAGTTATTAGGTTTTATAACCTAGCCGGAAACCAAGTGAGGTTGAGAACACAACTCTTCGATATTCTTGATTGAATGGTTTGCTTGAGAGAAGACTGTGGCTAGAGAAGAATTTAGACCGATATTAGGGCTGGATCGCTGGCTCTCTCTCCATTTGACGTGAATGTGGATATGGAGAAAGCAACGAACGACGACGGCAGTCTTAGACATAAATCCTCAAGAGAAGCCAAACGAGCTAAGGAAAAAGGAAACTCTGGACTTCTCTCAATCTCCAGTTTTCTTCCACAAACGAATCGGTTTTGAACGAAATAAGATTGCCGGAAAAAGGAAAACAGTACATGGAATGCAGTGAGTGGTCAACCAGTCAGTCAGTCATTCCTTTCGTAATGGTGGATGTAGTTAATATTGCGGAAAATATTTGAGAAAGAGAAGGAATATGACTAGCAGGAACAGCCGGAGTTGAGTTTCTCACTTTTGCTGCTTCTCTTCACAATCTCTTACTCTACGTCAGTCACATATTCTCACAAGGGGCAGGATACGAATGTAAAATTAATATTAATGTTCCTCACACTTAAACCTTTCCAATTTCAAACTTACCTCCCCACCAGACTTGAACCCAAAACCGTGCACGAACTATCCGGTTTACATAGCAAGCCTGTTCCCACGTACGTGTTAGTCCGCTCCTACACCTGTATTGTCTTACATTCCAATCACACTTGTTCGGACTAAATTGTACATTCGAATACTGTCCGTTGTGAGACCTCGGTATCTTTTCCGTTTCATAAAAGCGGAGTAAAGGGATTGGTTCTTTTATATAGCTTAAGCCAATTTTTTTAACCTTCTGGCGCTTCTAGTACTGCGGATTTTGGCTTAGGTTGAATTGAGTGAATGAATGAGTGAGTGAGTGAGTTTTTGGTTCTTCTTCGTAAGTAAAAGTCTAAGTAAGGTATGAAATGAATGTGAGTTTGGGAATGTGTGGCCACGAGATTGAATTGAATTAAAGAGAACTTCTTCTTCAACCTACTTTCTCTATTCTTGAAGAAGAAGAAGAAAGTAGTGGAATTTGGGTGCATACGTGGGCATGGAACTGCATGATGGGATGAATTTGACTTGACTTGACTGGAGTCTGAGTCTGAGTCCAAAAGAAGAAGGATTAAATCTTATTAAGGACCAAGCGGTAGGCAACGCATTGACTTTCCCTCGCATTAGTTCAGACCAGGCTGAAACACAAAATCAAGATTTTGATAAGAACGACGTATGTGTAGGTGTGTGTTATATTATGTGCCTTATATATTGTAGGCAATTTATTAAATTGGGAATGTCTGCAACGATTCCGATACAATACTGTTAATTCTCCGAATTTTCTCATGGTTGGCATTTCAGATCAATTTATGTGTAATTTTTGAGCAATTTTGTAAAAGTAGAGCGATGCGCGATACTTACTTCAAAATCTTTAAAAATTACAACAACACGGCTACTAAACAAAGTTACTAAAAAATAAAATTGTGGAGAAAGTCGACTTTCACCAAAATTTTTGCATCAGCGTCCTTGTGTTGTTTGAAACTTACCTGGAACATAGCTATACAATTTTACTCTAACATTGCAAGGTAGGTAAACGTTAATTTGAATTACTGCCTGACTGCCAAGTCCCGGTCTGTCTTGAAATGCCCGGGTTTTTTGCCGGAACGTCAGTCGGTTCGATTTTCGATAAGGTAGATGTAGAAATGGGCGGAGTGGTGGTTGGGCTAAGAAGGTGGAGTTTGAGTTTGAGTCGAGTATTAAGTTGAGCGGAAAGCTCAAGTCATTTTTATGTTTTCCAAGATGCGTGTCAAGATTTAATCCCTTTACTCTCTTCTTAGCCATGGCATGGCATGGCAGTGCAGTGGGATAAGAGAGAAACAGAGAAAAAAAGACTGGCAGGCAGGTTCGACTGTCAAGCACTCCCTGCCAACTTACTCCGTCACATGTCATACTTTTTAAATTTTCTTATTTCGTATTCGAATCGCATGGCATGCCATGACATAACTAGACGTTAACCTAACGCTACCTTCGACCGTACTATAGGTTCCGGCATTCACCAACACATTACATATGTCACAGGCTTTCTTTCTACCAAGGTTTTCTTTCTTTGGTATCCCTAATTTTGGGAAGGTGGTGGGTTCAATTCCTGGTCGGCCGACTTCTTAATTTCTTTTATGGCTGGGTGATCGCAAAGTACTCGGTCCTCAGAGACCTTAGTTTAATTATATTGGTCGATGGATTGTTTGAAGTAAATTAAGGGTCACCTCTCAAATCGGCGTAAGTTTGATGTAGCAGTTGAAACTCAATTATCCGAAAATCTTAGGATTCATGAAGTCCTTTGAATCCGCAGAGGAAAGGAGATTTGTTATGGCATGATTAGTTGGCCTGTACTGTAACATATAACAATCTGCTGACGAACATTCTTGCGTACCTGCGACATATACCATCTACGTAAATACTTCGACTTTTTTAACCTGATATCTCAAATAGTGTCAGCCCTGATGGGACTCGTGCTCAGACTTGAGTCTGCATTTTTTTTTCTCCTTTTTCTTCTTCTCCAGACTACTACAAATATTGTAAAATGACAAGGAGGTTGACATGAAAGGAGATGTAGAAATAGTCGTTCTTCACTAAAGCGAAGGCTTAAACTGTGAGTGAAAGCATACTTCCAATACCAATATTAATCTGTCATAGTCAATTCAAAAAATGTAGTCAATCGAAATGCAGAATTACAGAGTTCGACAAAAAATCTGTATGAGGTATGTTCTGTGTGGGCATTCTCCTCCGTAGAAATAGACGATAACAATATTTTGTCTAAGAGTGTGTGATACCTTAATTCTGTCATCAGACAACTCATGCTAGGTTAAAATTTATATATCGGCAAAATTCTCGTTTGTGTGATACTTAAAATGATTGACTATCGAGTTTTCAGGCTTTTTAGGAATGACCACGCCATAATATTTTATCCAGATGCCCCCACCATCCCCCGGCGGGGGAATCCAGTTCCGTTCGTTCCAGTGAGGCTCCTGTCACAATTCACTTTCTATTTTTATTCAAAACTTCCAAACCACTTTGGACGGATTGATTTCACTTTTATTGTAATGTATTGCCACTACTACCAGCACTTCTACGCGTTTCAAGATTTTTTTTCTAGATTTGATAGTAAAAAAGGAAATGGAAGTACAAATTTGAATGAATCACCTTATCCGACTGACCATGACAAGCAATCTGAATTTTGGGAGAGTTTTAGATGGCTGGTGGGCAGTGAAATGATGTTCAGATCCATCAAGTTGATTTGAACCCCGACACACACACTTCGGGTAAAAAAAAGTGTCAGAGGAGAAGAGTAAAGATTGAATGGTTGATTAGGATGATTCATTACATCAGGGTAACGGTTCATGGGTCGTTTTTAGTGAAAAATGTAGACAAATTCCCTTTTTTATTCTTTATGATCGAAATTTGTAAAGGAGGAGGTGAAAGGTCCCAAATATGAATTAGTATGAAGTTTACCCTTTATAAATCGAACTCGCAAATTACATGAAACACGTTCGCTATAATGAGATTTCATATATCGGCCAGTTTTAGTAAATTACTTGATACTGCTGAAGATTTTTGGGGTATCCCGCAAGGTAGCTTGATGCGCACTACGTACTTTTGAACTTTTAATAATTCTAACACACACTTGCCAAATCTAAGTCTGTTGTATGCTACATGTTCCTACTACTGGGGGTACCTCCACATACCCAAACGGAAGATAAATATTCAGACGATTATCAGAAGTAATGTGTGTATTTTAAATAAAATAATTGCAAGAAGTCTATCACGTGAGATTTCTCCTACTATGGATACCTCCCCGAAGCCAAATAAAAAGTCGACCCACTCTCCACAAATAATTAGTACTTAGTCACTCTAAGGTACCGTAAATGGCCGATCAGACGCCATGGCGTCAATAGACGCCTGGGTCCGATTAAACGCCGGGTCACGTGATAGGTTGTTGAGAGAACGTAGTTCCCATCACCGCAGAGCTAAAATAAACGTCGAGTCAAAAAGTAAAAATTTTAATTAAACAGCGGCCCTCTTCTGTCATTTACGGTACTATTGAATTTTAAAGTACATCAGAAACCCAAATACTCGCACATTTGGGACCCTCTGAACAAAATCCGTACGTATTTTTCCATGACCATGGCCATGATATATGTAGCACTTATGTAAAATATGTTTCGTTTCATTTCTCCGGAAATATTAGACTTATCTCTAATCGATTTCTTTTTTCTTCCCCCACATTTCTTTTTAGGGAGTGGAAATTCCAATTCACATCTGGTATGACGGTTACCCGACACATAGTGGTGAGGGTTATGAGGGCCGCGTGGCACGCGTCAACCCAAACAGCTCTTATGGACTTGCTTCGCTCAATTTGACTGCCATCCGGGAGTCGGACAGGGGTTGGTACAATTGCCGGGTGTATTTTCTCAATCGAAGTCCTCCACCGCAGAATACTAAAAATATTTCTGGGAGTTGGTATCACCTGGACGTTCATGCTCCGCCACGCTTTATTCACACCTCCGATGATGTCGTGTACACGAAAATCGGGAAAAACATCATTCTCCATTGTAGGGCTGAAGGAACCCCTCCTCCTGAAATTGTCTGGTAAGTTTATGCATGCTTTTCCTTTGTTCATATGTCGTTTTCAGGGTAACATCTATTCAAATATGAACAAATTCGACATGACTTGACAACCTCCTTACTAGGTAAGCTTATATAGTCCAAGGAAAAAAAATCAAGGAGGATTTCAAAAAATTGAGTCTTGGAAAACCTAAATTGTTTTCCCATGCCAGTATTGCTTAGCCGTGACGTCATTGACCTGCTGACGTCCTATCTGGTGACTGTATTAATATGGTTTCCATAACCTAGGAGAAGTCGGGAAAACTGGTGACCGGCATATGTAGAAACTTGTAAGAATATTTCAATGCGGCAATTCGCTTCAAAATCTGATGCGAGTAGCAGCGCTGACGAGCAGCTTAGTGAAAATTGGTATGTAGACTCTCAAATGGGTGATTTTGGCAGGTCTTTTGATAAATACATACAGCATGCAACATTTTTTCACAAACCCACCAATGCTAATACCATTTGCTATATTTATGAACAGTTTTTTTTGGATATCGTTAGACTGGCGTGGTGAAAGTTGAGAAAGTTGAGTTTAGAATTATAATGATTTTGTTTTTGTTTAATTATGATCTATGTAATTTTATATGAGTACTTTGAATATAATAAGTTCAGTTTGATTAGAGTAGGCAATTTTGAGTAAACCATAAAATACAAAATTGAGTATGTATTGCCGAATGGAGAAGTATTGGAGAAAGTCCTGCCAGCAAAGTGCTACACTTTCCTTAGGTAGTAATTTAAGATTCCAATAATGTCAACTTGGTGAAGAGACGGAACCAGGCGCGAAGGAAAACACTCCATTCTATTCTTACCTGACCATTTGGATGAACGGCAGTCGATTTTATTGTGAGAAACTACACAAACTGAATGGGAGGGGACAATTTCGACTCTCGTTAATAATTCACAATGTGTGTACATTGACACACACGTCATACGAGTTCGGAGTCGCATCGTAGTCGTATCGCGTAACTACTCTGACACATTTGGAGGCATGAAAAGCAAACGTGTTTGCAGAAATACGGTAAAAGCTGAAGAAGAAAAAAGGGATGAATTTGGTAATATCGTTCACAATGAGAGTGTTGGCTTGGAATGGGTTGTCCTCAGTAAGTACATACATGTGACTGAGTATGTACCCACCATGATGTGTTGACATTTGAGGAAGAAGATTTTTGCACAATGAATGTTTGCCGTGCCTCCCTGTGCAATGTGATGATATGGCATGGCATAACCGGAATCACTCTACAGGGTGCAGTACAGCTACTGACTCCACCTTCGCGATATTTGCAAATTTTGAGATTTGAAATATTTTCACCGTATTTATTCAATTGATAGGCCGAGCCTTTCTCCAGCTTTCTCCATACATCCTAATGGAGAAAGTGGTGAAATCCTCTTAACTCTTTAGCCCATTCTTCTAATAGAATAAATACTATACAGAAATCATGCAACTCAGAATTGCACAGTGTGATGGAAACTACAGGTGCACAAAATTTTGCAAAACCATTCAGATAGAATGGTGAGATATACATCTTTCGGATAATTTTTGCTCTAAGAGTTTATGAACATCCCTGTAGACTAGAAAGACATGACTAAGAATGGAATATGGAAGGTACGGTATCCGTAGAGCGGTCTTACTAAAAGTCTTATCTCTTTCTGTCCTGGTCATAAAATTTAGTAGGGCAAGAATGAAAATGAAATCGGTCCTTTCCGTTTTCCCTTCTTTTTTTTTGCGGAGAAAAGAAATGAGGTTGAGCAAACAACGTGCTTTTCTCCATACCACTCAGTAGTGGAACGGCTAAATGATTCCATCGTTTGTTTGAGCAAAATTCCACCTTTTCCTTTTAGTCCAGTCATTCGTTGTTGTCAGCAAACTCACTAAGACAATCCGGCTCTTGTCAACTCAAAGAGCAAATTTACTTACAGATTCAGAGAACTATTATATCAAAATGGAGGGTATATCCAACAACCTCATCCGCGTATGTATGAATGCATTGCTGAACCAGCACGAGGATTGAAATTATTTAATCGTATGAAAACATAACAAAATAAGGCTTATTAATGAATTTCTTAGGATGTGATATGATACACGTGGCTATTTTTGTCCCTCCCTCTGGTTCTTAAGACTAAAGTAGTTGTCGTTAATTAATTGAAAACGGTGAAATCCTTTTGTCACATCATACTTATTTTGGTTGTAGTAAAGCCATGTCTTCCTTGTCACGCATACGGATCTCTGAGTTCTTTCCTTACAAATGGAATAAGCCTTCTTGGAGAAGATTTATCTCAAAGTCATCTTGAGGAAGAGCTGAACCCCACTTGAAATTCTCACTCACTCTCACTCCGACTCCAGTGAAAAATTTTAGTCTTTCTGGAGTGCACACATAATCAAAGACTTGACTCACTCGCTCCAGCTCTGAACAGGAAGACCTTAATGTTAAGGTAGACACAAGACTAGCAGACTAGGACAGGCTCACAAGGTAGACTCATGAGTCCATCATATCCTTACCAAATTAAATGATCAGATTTTCGCAGTTATCGTATTAATGTTACTGTCAATTGATTGATTGATTGATTGATTGATTGATTTTGTTTATTTATGTGTTAAGTTGCATTACCATTACAGTTTTTTCAAGCAAGAACACACTAAGTACTAATATAAGGGAAAAGCAAAAAAAATACTTAAGAACTAAAAAGAAGTAAATGTTACACTCAATCATAATTTTTGTTAAATCAGAACACGTTAACCGTTTATCATAGACAGGCCAGGTCAATTTCAGAATATCACAAGTTAGCACACTTCCACTTTCAAACTAAAAGTCAAAAACCCCGGCCCGCCAGATTTGAACACAGAAACCCCATATCAACTCTCATCTCTCCTTCTGTTCAGATGTAGTATATACGTGGGAACAGGCTTGTCATGCGCATCGGAAACGAAGATGAGAGTTGGATGGGGCGGGGGCTTTGACTTTAGCTTGAAAATGGTAAGGTTTAAGTGTCAAGAGCATTATTTGACATTCGGTTGTATAGCCTGCACGTTTTTGGTGTATATTACGTGGAAACTGGACCCCTAGTGTAGGGAAGCTCTCAAACGGCAGAAAACATCTCTAAAGAATTTAACGTACCAATGTCCCAAGGAATCGAACCCCATAACATAACGACGTAAACTAGGAGTACCGTACGCTATAACGGACTGGCCGTATGTGGATATTGTGTAAGTGAAAATTAAGGTAGAAGATTTGAGAAGGCATTGCAAAATTAGCTGTTGGGACGAGGTCACGGGTTTGATCCACACTCTCGTCCTTTTGTTATTTTTTTAATTAAAGCACTTCTTTCAGTATTTTCAGTTTGAGAATGTACCTTGTTAAAGTCATAGTTGGGAAAAGGAAAGTATAAAACACTTCGTCAAGGAAAGAGGGAATATTAAGATACCCCGGGTATGTCGTCCCGTCTTCGTTCCGTTTGTGTATTTATTTCCTTTGGGGAAACTTTTTAGTAGTGAGGCCGTAGCACTCCGTGTTTATTAGGAAACCTAAAGAAAGTGAAAATTCAATAGGAAAATGGAACTCATGGCAGAACTAACCCAAACCATGATGGGAATGGGTTTCTAGTCAGTCCCGGTTCTAGCACTCTATGTTTAATGCCAAAATGTCAGGGCCTCGTAATTACATACACAAATGTTCCTCCTACAATGAGTAAATGACATACGCTAAGGTTACTTACTTGAACTTTTTTATTTTCGTGGAGAATGTGTTGATATTTCTTCTGGTCCATATGTGTACCATAGGAGTAGAGAGTCATCTAGAAAACCTGGTCTTCGCAAGAAAAATGCATTTTCAATGACCGTGAACACCAATTACAAAATAAAATTGTTGGGAAAGTATTGCCTTACCTTGCAGGAAGGAATGTTGTCAAGGTAATTTGTTTAGCAAAATTATCTAATCTTGACCATTGGGGTAAGTCGAACCGTGTAGAATTTAAATGGTGCCCTAAGCGAAAAGCCGGGACTGTTTGTAGTCTGTCTGATGGGTTTCCAGTACTTACTCCCGAGTAGTATCCTATTTGTAGTCGTCGTTTCTTCTTGAATAAGTTAATCTCTTTTCCTCACACTTATATTTTTCTTTACGAGACGCTACATTTCCTTGAATGACTTTGGGAGAAAGCAGAAGAGACTTCTCCCACTCACTCATCCAATCCCAGACGAGTCGCGACGAACGGAATGTGAAGAATCCATAAACCGGAACCCCCAGCCTTGTAATTTATGACGGTTTGATTAACTGAATCAATTTAGTCTTCCCGGTTTGTAAACACTCAGTCGTAAAATGTTAATTTCTTGGAAGAAATCTTGTGACCTCGTCTTGCCCGGGATTTCTAGAATTTTTTCCCATACTTTGTCAGATACCTCATCTATGCTGATTCAAAACCCAACCCATACCAGTACGGTCGTGTGACTTTGCCTGGATTTTGAAATTCTTTAAAAAAAAATAAAAGGATAAAAAATCCACCCAATTTTTATCGCTTCTAAGGAAAAACTGGTGGTCATTTGCTAGATTTGTTATCTAACCTCGGTTGTGCGATGACGGAATGCATATATCACACATTATTTTTCAAATGATGGCGTAACATCTATTCCTACGAGGGTAAAATCTTCTAACTCTGTTTTGAAGATTCAGAATTTACTTCATTTTTGCGAATTATTTCAACGCTGTCTGTCTTCTCTGGTTTTTATCATTTCTAAGTGAATTTGTCTAATTCGTTGGAGTGTAATATTGTGTTGATTTTGACGCCTTGTCTAAAATGCACTTTGACTTAATTTCCATGAAATGTTTGAACCAGGTTCAACGTGACAAATGAGTGATGTATAAATTTGGAAATCTTTAGCACGAGTACGCGTCACGCATTCAATTTACCACGTGACAAGGCTTTGAAATTGACACCCGGTGTGGAATGCAAGGCGTTCCAATTCTTGTTACTTGTTACCGATGAAACCATGTACAGTTAAATCGGTACACTTGAATTCAAGGAGTGCATGCAGTGGCATTGTGGGGGGAGGGGGGTCCTCACGGGCAGTATGCGTGCTGGAAACTTAATGTGATGCAGGTTGCCACTGTTACATAGCAAGAAGATATTTCACACTCACATCCTGTGTATTTCAGTATCAAAAGAATTGTATTGTGCCAGTGCCTGTGCCGGGGTCCGTCGTACGTGCCATTTATAACTTACTTTGTGAATGGAACGTAGAACAGAGCACAGAGTTACTTATGGGGAGCCCAGGGAAAGAGAGAGAAAAGGAGTTAGTGTTAGTTATAACTTATACCGTAAAATCCCGAATGGAAGACCCGCCTTCTATTCATTCACGCATGGTTGAAGGTCAAAGACTTTCACCACTTACACCATTAGGGTATATGGA
>JAQFYE010001606.1:0-21905 GCA_034694305.1 Protaphorura glebata | reverse complement strand
TGTACCAGCCAAATGGCTATACAGTGCTATGCGTCACATGGCTTACATGCTATAGAGCCGAGAAACTCTCCTATACAATATCCTAAACTAGACCTCGGTTGCGTATACTTACGTCATGTGTAGAACATTGCGTGACCACGCGTAAGTGGGGTTAGTTGTCACAAATATCGTTTATTTGGTATGAAAACTAGTCCGATCTTGGATCAAAGTAGGAGTACCGTATTCAACAAAATAGTTGAATTATTTTTAAATGCAGGTCAACCAATATTTATGTGGAGTCCTATTTTTCCACACCTTCTGGTTAGCTTAGTGAAATCAAACTCAATATTCGATTAACTATGTCTAAACGGAACCAATTAAATAGATAGCAAGAGCATAATCTCTCCAACATGAAGAAATAATTCTGACTCGGCTGGTCGGCATGTGTGATAATTAATTTGATTGAAGTTAAGCCAGTTTCTACAGGCTTCCGTGCTCGCTTTCAGAATTAGAGTCCGACAATTTTTTATTGGTCATATTCCTTTTCCCAAACAGTTAAATACATGAACTAAATTGATTTCCATAGGCTGTTACAACTCCGACTTATACGGCTCACTGTATTGAACCGCTATTTTTGACTGAAAATAGTAGTTACGTAGACAAGAGGTCGCCAATAAGTAAAGTGTCAGAATCCACAAGGGGCATGAATTGTACTCATGAATAAGGTCAGCATTGGACCAGCTATGAAGCCTCAAGAGGAAATCTTTAAGGAATTCTACTAGTTCCTAGAACGGCGCCCATGAATAAATAATTTAGAGTGAAAGATATGTGGTAAAGCCGAATATGCCGTCCCGTCCTCAAGAAAACAATGCTACGCGGCCTGCTCCGCCCACGATTCAGAACTACAAATTTCTACAAATATTTCAAGTTTACTAATCTAAAAATTGCCTTGTTGTTTCTTTTCTGTTTAAACCAAACGAAACTCTATAGAATCAATAGAATTGTTTCAATATCGCATGATTTCTTTTACCGGGTATTAGCTCCATTCGATGCGAACACAATTAACATAAAAATATGTTGTACAAACACCATGATGATAAACAAATTTGCTTGTCTTAAGGACAGCGAAACATGTTTGTCAAGTGTAATATTGCATTTCACGCCATTTCTAAGGCAAGGAGGACATTTAAGTTGAACATAAATTACATGGATAGCTTGAAATTTGGTTTAAAATATTTAATCGCTTTTTAGCCCCAGGTAAGGTTAAAAAGAGCGTTCCATTTGCACACATACGCTAAAGTAAAAATGCCTGAACTGTCTCATTAAAAGAAACGATGAAATTAAAGTACGGTCACGACACCTTTCACCTACTGTACTTGCTTTTAAAATTCCAACGTACGCGTTCAGTAGAACTGCAGAAGGACGTTTACCTCTAAATTCAGTCGTGAATTATATTCGAATGCTAATTTATATGCCGCGAAAATGAGTAAACCCTTAAGTATACCGTCAAAATATCTGCCTTATTACTCCAATGGCGTGTGGTATTTAGTCCCAGCTGCAACACTGTGAAGTATAAACTGAATTTAATATTGTCTTAAGCTGTAAAAGTTCTGAAGAGGAAACTCAGTTTCTTTCAAATGCCAGAGCTGATGTTTTATGACACTTTGAATAAGTTATAGTACAGCTACACTAAAAAGTATCAATAATGCTTAATATTTTATTAAACAATATTTAATTATTATAAAAAATTTAGTGCCATTCCTACAATGCACAAAGTGCTATAAGCAATGATGGCTAAACTGGCGACTCACTACCATTCGATTTCATAAACGTAGATTCTATCAACATTGCTAAACAAATGTAAGAGGATATCCAGTGTCATAACTTACGGAAGTAGAAATATGAATATAATGGATAAGTTTTGGTGACAATAGCAGCGTATAAGTATAAGTGTAAAAATTGAACGATTAGCTCAGCAGGCTTAAAACCGAATGAAATTGAGATCGGGAGCTTTTTAGCGTTAAAGGGTAAGTGTCCCGAACCACGCGCTGCACAAGTGATTCTTTTGAACATCCTTCGAGTCTACTGGATTTCATAATAACAGTTGAACTAGAAAAGTTAGAACTGGAGTTAGAGTGAGCCATTCTTTTGTTTAACGGACGCCAAATATCTTCCTATAAAAAATCTCTCTTCCAGTCGGGGAAAACAAACTTTCACTAAACATGTTAAGGTCCAATCACTAAATGTGAGGTAATTTTAAAGAGAGTAATTAACAATATGCAATATCAAACAGAAAGAAGTAAATAAAGTTGTCAAATCTGAATTTGATGTAAATTGAATATTTTGTAGATTATTAGTAAAATTTCAACAGAAGGAGCGGGGATGACCGCGACATTTTTTGACCACTGCGCAAGTAATAACATTTCTTGTGACATCTACTTTTGTCCGTGATGTAATTGTAGGAGGAATATGAGAGTTACAAAAGAAAGCTCTCTCGTGAAACCAGATCTCATCTTCATGTTTTGTCGCCAGTGAGTTTGGCCAAGTTTTTTTTCTTTCACTTTTCTCTTAGGAATCGTCTCTCAACGTGATTTATACTCTAACAAACTAACTCAATGTAAGCTGGCCAAAAATATTACACATTTGTTCAATTTATTTATTATAACAGTGCATAGGGAGGATTTAGTGTAATTATGATTGGGTCAGAAGTTGTACTTGGCCTTGCTTGTAGCGATGACGTGGAGCCGGTCGGATTAATCATATTACGCGAAATAAAAGGTAATTTGTTATAGGATTGTTTGGTTGATACTCACATAGATAAAATTACTCCATCTATGAAAGTTACTCCAGGAGAATCAAGGAATCTGGCAATTGGTTTATGAGTGGGGTCATGTCATCTGAACTGGGCTCTCAGACGTTAGTAAATGTCTTCGAAATGTGGAATGAAGACAAGGAACGCGTCTCACAACGAAAATTATGAATATCACCATCCATGACGTCTAACAAAACTGTTTCGAATGCCAGCATCTACATACAGCTATAAACATTTGGATAGATAGATATTTAAATATTCAGATGTGCCTTTCATTCATATTTAATCATTTTGTTCCAGTATAAGGACCATGAAATGGCTCTCCCATCACTCTACGGACTAGATACTTTCTCTGGCTGTCCGAACATTTTCTTTCCAAAAGTAAATAGCACAATCATTGCTATTACACCCCGACAGTACCAGTATAAATAATTGCTATTGTTTTTATGAATGTACGAGTTAGTTTATCCTTTCCTCCGTTGGGTCCCTACGATCAAAATTTTGCATTTTTAACCTTCCAGTACTTTCCCTGCAATTTTAGTAACGAGTGATCGAGTTTCTGGTCGTTCCCTTTGGTTTCGTTTTCTTATTTTTTGTGTAATTCAACTTAATGGTATCGGTAAAACGGTAAAAGATAAAGTTCTAAAGTTTGTTCAGGACAACAATTTTGACAGAAATTTGGTATTGCACAGTTATATCGACTGTGGGGAGAAAACTCTGAATCGTAATGTCAAAAGTCCATCTCTTATGACGTAATATTATAGTAGTTTCAAGGTGCACGACTCGATTTTTGACTGTTTGTCATCCAATCAAAATTTCGTTTCGATTGAACATACAAAAACTGCATATTAAGTTTTGACCTTCACAGATTTCAAATCCTGCGGAACTATAGCTAATGTCATCAAATTTTGTCTTACTTTTCTTACTTTACAATGCAATGTCAATGAGCCATTTTGGGAATTCCGGCGTGGGCGATTGGCGACTCTGAGCAGTTATTGATTTGAAAATCTGAGAAACTAAGAAATGAAAAACGGTCAAATTATGGTTTAATGAAAACACAAGAGAGCGGATGGTAGTTGGACAGATGAGAACTACGCGATTGTATTTATTATCATTATATGTACATACATACATGGGGACAGAATACTGGGTAAATTGTGAAAATAAGTCCATGGAGAATTTTAAGAAGACACGTGTACTACGGCATCAATTTTTCTCACATACATACATACAGAAAATAATAAGTTACTTGTGATCCATTATTATTTCTAACTATTTGTAGTATAGAACAAATAAGTTTAGAAGTAAACCTGTCGGAACACAGAAAGAGATTAGTAACATTAGTGACATTTTATTATTTATTGACATTAACATTGAACAGTCATTGAATAATCGCCCGTAATACTCCAGACAATATCAGGGCTTCTCTATTCCAAGAGATCATTCTTCATCGTCCTTATTATTGTTACCAAATAAAATATGAATATTTACTAACTCGGATTTTAAGTACAAAGAAATTAATTCAAATACTTTTTTTAATTGACAGACATTTAGAAAACAAAAATTCAAACCATCAGAACATCAGTTAAAGCTCTAAGTAATATGGATACAAATAAAATAAAACATTGCACTAATAAATTCGCAGAATTTCACTTTATTTTTGACCCGAGGAAATACTTGTAACCTCGGATAATATGGGTGTGTGTACAATTACAGGTAATACGGCAAAAGTATCAACGTGTATGGTGAAAACCGCAGTTCTCCTGGCAGACTCCTTAGGATTAATAGTGGGATCCTTTAAAATCCTTTAATTAAACTCGTTCAGGTTGGGTAGGTCATTCTCTGAAAATTAAATTAAATGGGTTAGTGTTGTGAGTACGACGCATAAAATTGCCCTTCAAATCAACTTCCTAGAGCTCAGCCAAATGAAGAGGAGTCGGTAGAATCATGCGATATAAGTTATCAAGGAATTCTTTAATTATTTCAACCACTCTAACGTAATGATGCGAGAAACTCCACTCGACACCGATCCAACCTCCCTTTCCCTGCCTGGGTTTAATTTTCTTGAATTATTGTAATGAAATAAACTAGGCAAATATTCTTATAACATGCACCCGTCCAATGTTTTCCCTACATGATGAAGTGCTAAATTTTAAATTAGATTGTCAAAACTTAGCACGGAAAGTAAATAACAAAAAAACCCATATTGCATTAACAAAACGCAAAGTGGCATCCTGCTCTGGGGGAATGTTCCGCCGAAGTTGTTTGATATTTACTGGAATAATGTACACAACGATTCGTTCATGCTCATGCATGTCCACCTGATAGAATGATATATGAAAATTTATGTGTAATTACGACTAATTGCTAGAATTTGACACGAGCCAAAAAAAAACTGTGCACTCGAATTATTCGGACGACCATAAAAACGAGTTCCTTCGTCTCCATATGAATAAGAAGGAAAGGAAGGGCACGGGATACATTACATAGGAAATGGCCCACCTTGCCACCTAATATAGTTGGCTCATTCCTTTTGTAATACTGTACAGACGGGTTTCACTTCCCGACCTGTGCAAATATGATTTAAGGTAATTAAATGAGAGCCATAGTGCATTCGATTCAGTCAGTGCCGAAAACATATGAAAAATAGGAGGAACGGTAAGCTACAAAAGATTAATGGGATGACGCCCGTGACTCGTGGCCAGAACCTGATAGTAGATTCAATTTGAAATACATCCTTCATGTTCCTTAAGGACATCCATGTATATGCATATGGTTTTCTCCAAGCGTTGTGTAACATACGTTTGGATTTGACCTGTGAAGCGAATTCTGGTAGTTTCATTTCGTAAGATCTAGATCTGCTTCACAAACCATGCGGAAGGGTAATATCCTAACCACTGGAAGCAAAGAAAGAATGACAGAACTTCCAGGACAGATTGAGAAAACGAGAATTGTCTCACAAGGAACGCTGTTCAGGTTTTGAAGGTTCAAACTTCCAGTCTTCACAGGTTCCAGTGTTCTTGGCCCGAATATAAAGATTTTGTCACTGACAAAATTTGGATTCATGTCCAGAACTTTGACCTCCTGCACAAAGCTCCTTCCCTAACGAATGCTTGTAAAAAGGGTCATAACGACAAGAACGATGACCGGGACAATAAATTTGCTTCCTTGAAAATTTTAGGCCATCTTGATTTTAATAGTGTTCCCTGCAAGTCTCAAGCGAGTGTAGGTGTAAAGAGAACTAAAATTTAAATTTGGCAACCTAAACTGAGGAGAACTGAAAAACGTCATTTCGGGTAAGTAGAATATTTAAGCTGATTTTAGGAATTAAAGTTAGGAGTATATTCTACCATTCGACTTAAGACGACCATGTAACCACGAGGAATAATTAACACATACTTCACTGACAAGCGGAGAAGTACATGGAATTCTCGAGGAGCTAAATAAATAATAACTGAGGAAGTGCTCTACGCGGTGACTGTGACCTGGATGAAGACGACATGGACAGACAGAAGACATGCACGAAGAAATTAATTAGAGAATTTCATCAGTTTTCCTATGTCTCCAAAAGTAATTTACCAATTACTGTTTCTACCTCTTACTCTAGTCAACTCTTAATCTGACGAATGAGTTCCAAAATCTTACACGCCCTTTAACTGCGGAAATGAAAATTAAGAGATGTTCTTAGTTAATTCTCTTACGTGAGCAACCATACATATTCCAAACAAATGAGAAATTAAGTCTTTGGGATCTTGTCCTGGATTTAAAGAGGAGTGGAAGTAGATTTCACACATATTCCTTCCAAGAGTTCTAATTCCGTTACCACTTCAAGGTTTTAAGTGAGAGATATCATTATGTACCTACCCACGGATTTTAGATATGGAATAGACTTGGGCGAATTTTCGACTTGCGAACGGGAAATCTTTCAGTTCAACGCTAGTGGATCGAAGTTTAAGAATGCAGACATAAAATGGCAGTAGTAATACTTCCAATTCTCGGAATAACCTGATGGTACTACATTCCACTTTTACTTTAGCGTTATTCAAAGTGTGAGCAGAGCATTATCTTCAGAGGACTTGACAGTGTCTGCAAATGTGCCCTTCGATATTTGGAAGTGACCTTTGTACATTTCTAGACTCTATTTATAGACACTACACGCTTTCTTTGCTACGTAAAATGACGGATATCGATTCGAGTTATTTAACTGTCAAAATATACTGGTTCTTGGCGGTTAGAAGTTCACACACAAGCGCTATAGACGGTAAGACGATATACTAGGGCTTCTGTGATCTTTCCGGAAATTCATACGAAGTATTACTTTCTCTGAACTTGATTTTTTAGACATATTGAAATCATGCGTCATGAAGATTACATAGTTCACAAAATTTGATACATTTCATGCAATTCACATGGTTTACATGACTGAACATAAAATATGTGTACATGATCAAGTCCATATGCACTTGAGGGCATTTGTCAATTGTGTGTGATCTGAAAGTACTTGTGAGAAAGTGTACCACCTCAACAGGTTAAACTTTTGAATTACGATTTGCATGTGTTGGAATTTTTGAATTTCGATGTTCCTTATTTTTTAATGAACCAAATCACAAAAACCAGCGAAATGATTCTAAAGTTTTTTTATAGGAACTTCTTAAAAAAAATTGTATTCAGTTACTAAACTTCTTAGAGGGTCAGAGGTTGAAAAGTTGTCGAGACTGAAGTTAATTTATTTGAACTAGTCCGAGTGAAAATTAGATTGGAATGAGACTGGTGGTTTTATTAAGAGAGAAAAGCAGAAGTTCAGTGAAGGGACAATTATGTAATAAGTCTTCCATGAATCCGTTGGATTAGTCCATTTGTAATGTTAATGTAATGCAAGCATTTTGCTAGATATGCCATTGCCTGATACTGTGGGCGCAGGGAGGAAGCTTGGACTAGCAGAGGACATGAATTGTGTGCATAACATTAAGCGAAAATTGTTCTCCAAAATTCTTGGAGTAATTAAAGTTGAGTAATGAGTCGTACGTCATCATCAACGAATACATTGGTGGAAAACTCTCTCATAAACACAGTTGTAAAACTACACAATCAATTTTCTCTGAGTTCTTCCTAAGTAAATAACGTGGAATGCAAGACACAACGTTCTAATGTACCATTTTCTGAGCGCTTTCCCCAAGAGTTTGCGAGTTTGTCCCATGCTCTTTTCCCCCAGAGACCTTTTAAATTACTCCAACCAGCTGTACCTGCTGCTCTTTTACCCCAAGAACCTGTGAAATAGAAAATGCACACACTAAGACAGCATTCATAAACATTTCAATTCATTTATAACCTGTTTGGTTACCTCCTGACTTGTCTCAGGAGAACTATAATATAATAGATAGATTCTCCATGATATTTACAGACCCAAAACTGCCGAGAGGGCATTGGTCAAAATTCTGGCATTTTCACAGCCATGGCGAAGCTAAAATCTACAGCATCGACCGTTCCGTCTTGTTACTGCTGCCGGCTGTACTGTCTCAATATTCATTCGACAAACTATAATAATAATTGATTCACAAAGTCTAGCCGCTCACATTCCTACATTCGTCCTCACAGAGAGTGTCGAATTTATCGGAATGCATTTATTTTTTAGCATCCCACCACCGCTCAAACTAACCAAAAATTAATACACAGGGTTCAAAAACTAAAATATATCAATGATGTGACAGTTTAACCTGCAATCATAAAGAAAACCGGCGCGTTTACTAATCCTTCATTTATAAAATACATAAAAAATTGTATCGTTTTATATGATAAAAGTGAACCAAATTGATTGAACACCGAGTTAACGCTAGCAATATAAATAAATGCTGAAATTTCTGGCACTTATTGGTATTTCAGAGTGCAATTGAGCTTTGTTTGACAATATGGTTGGTACAGAATGCGATCCGATACAATTGTATACGTAACGTAAGTTAGGTTCGTAAAATGAACCTGGCATTGTTCAAAAGAATAATAGAAATAAATACTGATAAAGAACTCTCCATTCCGTAAATACTTAGAGCAAATTTCACCTCAAACTCTGCATAAGGCCGTTCAGCCGTGCATAATCGTTAACGCTATTTGGATTTTCATTTCCCATCCCACACAAGCTTTCCTTGGCTTTTCCCTTTCACCATACAAAACATACATGAAGGAAGTGTCAATATTTAACATTCTACCAACTTGGAGTGAAAACTATAGACTTATTCATTATATCCGTAGTAATTCTAGTAACTTTTCAATGGGGTTAAAGCCTTCCATCAAGGTACTTCCTACGAGGTCTTAGAATGTTCTTCCCTTATGTTGTACTGCTTAATATTGTTCATTTCAGGAAAATCCTGACGACTAAATCAATTTATGTGTGTTCTGACGAGTATAACCAGTAAGCGCTAAATATAATGACCGCTTGCGTAGGAGGATAGTAAAGGTGTTTGGACATATTCCATGTTTCTCCTGAATGTCCAATTAGAGGGATTTTCCAGAATCGACTAATCATAAAAATCGGGCGACGTCTCGTCATATACTAAGAGTAACCTTATACCAGAATGATATATTTACCCAAAGTTCTGGTTGACCTGAACCCATTCCAATAAGCCAACCACAAGGTAAAAAGATAAACCGGCCAGTCTATGGGCCAAATCTAGTAATCCTATCATTAAGGTTGGTTGCAGGAGGACGGACGTCACTCATACTCAGACCTTCAACTCTCTGTCGGCAGTGCAAACAAAAATTGTAATTTAGCTGAAACAAAGGTTTCAATTGAATTGACTGGTGTCAGCCCCACCATCGTCCCGCCACTCCCCAGCCAAACCGAAACGACAATACTGAATCAATCAATATTTCTTTGTAATTTTGATTGTCCTTATTTCATATATTCCTGCACTATAAGATGATGTTCATAGGACATAATCAAACTCATATATATTCTAGAGGCGCTAACGAGTTTTCCCATACATCAATAATACGGACAAAACAACGCGAAATGGATCATACCTATAAGTTAACATTAGTAAAGGAGGCATAGTGAGATTAAATCCTCCAATGAGTTAAATTCGTCTCCACGATTTGCCATGGAACACGTATCAATAAGAGTATTAAAGAAGTGTTTTCAGTTTCAAAATCAAAATATAATTTACCTGTCCGAAAACTAATTTGAACTTAATATGATGTCTCATGTGGGGTGGTGAAACTGCTCGCACGCGCACGTGTGAATTTGATATGAGTGTGTTTTCGAAGGATAGTTATGTACAAATTTCTAGAAGACCAAGATTTATAAAGAAGAGAATTTTCTGAGAGATGAATAAATAGAAAGAAATGCCGACGTACCTTTGAATTTTCCCCACTCAGGTCTCTTCTCAATTCCTTCCCAAAACTCTTCAAAATCAGGATCATCTGTGGTCAATCGTTTTCCCCACGCTCCGTTCAATCTGTCCCAACCTCGCTTTCCCCACTGCCCCTACAAATTCAGTACATTCAAAGTGAGCATTTTGACAATGTACACTACCTCCCTCAAATCCTGTCATTTCAATCAACACAAACTTCTATTCAAACGTCAACAGCACACATTTACTCTTAAACTATTATCCAGCAACTACTTACTTACTTGCCTTCAATCATTACGTTTACCGTAAATGACCGAATCAGGCCCTGGTCTGATTAGGTGGAAAAGGGTCTGGTGGTTAGAAATAAAAATGAGCGCCGGTCTGGTTAGGCACTGGGTCCGATTAAGCCCAGGGTTAGATTAAGGATTTGCTTATACCCTACGGTACTCAAGCAAATAGCGGGCTATTAATTCAAACAGAAGCATATAAAATGTTGTATTGGCATTTAAGGTCAATAAGATAAATCAATAAGTACTTATTTTATAATTTGATCTATATTTTGCTGGAATTCTTATTACTGACTGCGAAAAGAAGTCCAGATCACGAAAGTAAGCGAAGGTTGGACGTTTGTCGTTTCTAAGAAAGCTCCCGGTCGCTCATTCTGTCATATACGGTAATACAATACAACTTGACATAACCAGCTCAGTTTGTTATTGACGTCACAGTAATTATTTATTTGACCAAATAGTTTAACTAACCAAAACACCTACCGTCTTCTGAGGAAAATGACTACTTTTAGAGAGTAAAAAAGATAATCACATTACTCTGACTATAAATAACATTAAAAGACACTGTTCCTGTTCATGATGAAACCATGATTTGCCTGATTGGTTTTAATTCTTAAAAAAGTTTATTTTTTACTGCTCAATAATTTGGATATGCTACTGTTGTATTATTGACAAGACTTGTAACTAAATAACTAGTATAATTCTGAAAACAGCCTATTTGAAGTGTCTCAACGCAATTATTAAACTGAAGTTGTACAAAATTGTTTTATACCCTGACGTTAATTGAATAGCTACTCCTACATGATACACAATTTCGGGAATTATTATGTTTCTGATTTACAAAAGTGTAATTTCATTCGTTGTGATGACTTTTTTCATAAAAATAAAGAATATTTCAAAGGAGCAATTTTCTAACATTTTCTTATTTCAAAATGACTGTAAAATTCTCAGTCACCTAGTGCCTTTCATCCTCCCACTAAACTCTCAGAAGAAGAATTTAAGTCACAAGAAAGTATTATTCAATCATTAGTTTGTCAAAGGAAAAGGATCCCTGTGAGATAGGAAAGCTAGTGAATCTGGATTTTGTCAGATTGTATTCAAAGTGGGTTTTGAAGTGGTTAATTCCAGGCTAAGCCAGTTAGTCATTGGAACCAATCTTTCTCAAAGTCGAGATTGAGTGCAGAAAGTAAGATGAGTGTGTGGAGAGAAAAGTTTTCTAATTTGTGGAAGGAAAGTGAGGGGGGAGAAAAGTACAAAAGTACTAAGTTCATAGTTTTCTAAAGTATACATAACACTGAGAAAAAAGGACAGACCTGCAAGTCATTCCATCCACGTTTACCCCAGGACCCTGAAACATCCTTCCAACCTCGTTTGTTCAATACAAGGTCATCATCATCCCCTGTCTTCATTTCACCTGCCCCAGCGGCCCACACGACCACCACCAACATGGCCGACAAAACTATTAGAATCGATTGGGTCATTGACATCATCCTTGCTCCAGTTGCTTTCAGTTACTTTTCTGTACGAAAAACAAATACAAGAGGAAACTATATATTTGCAGGCGGTTTAAGACCCGGTGAAACCCATATTAGGCAAAAGTGTGTCACAGCCGACCTATTAGAATTAATTAATCGGCAATCAATCAAGGTGACGACAGCGAAAAAGCCAAAAGACACTCGAGTCGTAAAGTTAGCAGATTCTACGAACTGAGGTTGCTCAGGGCGTAACATTCTTTTATTATCGTATCGTATAATGAAACATAAAACTAACGAGGGCAAAGTCAAGGTTTGAAAAAAAGATATGATTATCACACCATTGAACCCGGATGCGATATGGACTCCGGAATGATATGTCACTCAAAGCACTTCTTCGGTTAAGGTCATGAAAGTTGACCTCCGGGTTGAATTGCGGAAGCCCTGATGACTCGGGGCGGAACGTAAGGCCGTAACCTTCACTTAAATAGCCTCAAAGGCCTTCCCTCATTAAGCCAGGGATAGAGCGCGGCGAGACGATAAGGGAGCTCTCATTGATGAATCAATGTTGCGCATTGTTATGTGGAATGTTATTGATGAAAAAAATTGAATAAACCAAATCAAACCAAACTAAAGACGAGACTGACGAACATCCCACTCACATAAAGACACTTCCATAATTACATCTACTTCCGAGAGTCAACTTTGATGACCTCAACGTCCCAGTCCACATTCCAATTAGTATCGGTCTTTAATAGTATGAACTTTATATTTTTCTAAAATTACACGCACTGACGTTCCCTCATAAGTAAATGCTCATTTCCAGGTTTTTAAAAATTATACAGGGTCCTGTTACAAATAAAATGAAGGAGATAGATAACAATGACGAAATTGGAGGAAGAGGAACAAGTGAGACAATTAAAGAAAGTTTTCACTATCAAAAGTTCCTCATTCCTTGAAAGTCAAAGGATGTGCGGGAATGAAAATAGAAAGTCCTTGGGAATGCCAATCACCCACAATAAGTAAGAGGAATCTACTTGAGGAATAACGGAAATTGGCTTCGTGAAGAGTGGTCTCTTGGTGTTTTGAGATGCTAGAGTTTTATACCATCTCTCAAAGAGAAACGGGATTAAGATTCCCGTATGACCAGGAGGATATTTAAGAAAATTTGGCAGAGGAAATGAACGTCCGAAAGTCACAGTTGGGTTAACACGGGTCAGTGGGTGGACGTAAAATTCAGATATACCTGAAAATTTCAGCACTATTCAATTCGGATGTACAATGAAAAATGTTTAGAAGAATAAAAGTCTATAGACGTTTCTAGGGATGAGCGGAAATGTTGTTCAACGACAAGGTTGACGTATTCTTGGCAGATATGACTCGCTGTAAATATACCCTTTTCTGAATTTTACACTAAAAAGATGTTCCTTGTAAGTGTATGATGGTCGAGTGCTTGAGTTCTATCTCTAGCAACTAAAATTGTAGTTTGTACTCAACTTTAAGATACAACTAGCAGAACAAGTGAAACAATTAAACAGAAACAGTTAAATAATTCTTTCGTCTTAGAAAGTCTAAGTATGGGTTTCGTCCGGTTTCACTCGGAATATTCTTGTTACAAACGCTTGGAGGTGTTCGCATGGTCCTCTAATTTGATAGGATTTGATGGTTCCCTGGCTCAAACTCATAACTGCTAGTGCTAGTTTTAATATAACATGTTACGACCAGTATATGTGTGCCGTCTGTTATGTATAATCTGATATAACGGGTTTCCGTATTGTTGAAATTATTCATGTTGTAATAGAGCGCACAGCCATGTATCAAGGGCTGCTACTAGTCTAAGGTCGTAATAAGGTTTCCCGGTAGAGACAATAAAACTTTTTTGGTAAGCCGCACTGTGTGAATTGCCCACGCGATCGCATAAACAATTCATTCGGTGAAACTTGAAAGGTCATCCCGCGAAATAGATGTTCGACTGTAGAATGCAATGCACCCATTAATACTTCACTATCTTTTCCTTACGGATCAGTTCCAGTTCAATGATAATAATTAGGCCATTGTTTTATACTCAAGTGGATACGGGAAAATTTTAGAGGGGAAAGAAAGATATTATTATCTACAATCTAGTATTCTAGAACCAACAAGTCCACCATATATTTTCCCATTATAAAGAGCTGAGCTTAAACTTCAGAGTTCTAATAATAGTATTACGCCAGTTTTTGGGTTTTACTTTTCGGTCAGCGTATTGGATTTGGTTGGTTTTAAAATTACGTTCCAGTCGGCTTTTCCAGAAGTTACCATCCAACTTTTGGTACTGCTTATGTAATCCATTACGCCATTAATAAGTTCTAAATCCAACTAAAGGATTTAAGTTCAAAATACTGTTTCTCAAAAGTCGCACATCATACGGATAGAATGGTAACCAGATACATCGCTACTGTATCAAATAGTTCTTACATAGTTTAAATTGAATATAATGAAAAGATTTAGTTCAGGCTTAGATTTCGAGATAATTCACGTTGAATAATTTACTTTTTCCATAGTATGTTATGTACTACGTACTACACGCTCAAGCTTATTAATCTCTTAAGATTTTTGAATTGGTTTGTGCAAGTTAGGAAATAGTATATAAAATGAATGAAGATTTCAAAATAAATGTTCCTGTCAGAAATGAAATGAAAATTCTTTTTTTCTTCGAATGACTGAATCCTTAGTTCAATATATGGATGGGCTTTTAATAAATAATTACACGCGTGAACAAACACACTCTGTACTGTTAATGCCGGAATTCCTTATTTCCTTTCTGTATCCGCATTTCTTGAACGTATTTGCGAGTAGTGTTTGCAAACGTGCTGTGTTCCTGTGACACTCAGCATGAGGTTGTTTTCTCTGCCAAGCGAATAATTCCTTAAATGGAACTTCCAAATCAATTTTACATTTCGTTTATTTTACACGTCAAGTTTGTTGAAAAGAAAAGGCTGAAACAATCAGATCATCATATGGAAGGTCTTTGAGCAGCTGAAGCTAGTTCCAGCAAAGACCAACCCAGTGTTTTTATCTTTGGGGAACATTTCTAATATTACTTTATAAAAAATCGTTTAATTCAGATTATTTTAACTGTTCATTGTTCCTGAGATTTGGTTCTGATGTAAACATCGAAGGAAATCGTTACGTGCAATCCTGCGACGTCCCACTCTACCAAGCACAAATAAAAACTACCACAAATTTTTGAAACTATTCTGGCAGAAACAGTAGGTTAGGAGTCGTTCCTGAACGTTCTGGAATTTTTGATGAAAGCAAATACCTGAATATTTTGCCTGGACTTAATGCCATTAATTTGATTAAATTGAAGCGATCCAGGATACAATCAGAGTAATTGTAAATTAGGTGGAAAGTAGTCAACAAAATGCAAGCGTTTACCAGGTTCCTTGATGACATTATTAGCAACAGGTGTTACGTGTGGGTTAATAAAATACTCTATTTGGTTTGTCGTTTCTATCACTTTCCTTTCCCTGTAATGAATCTCTGAGGACATTCAATGTCCCAATAGACTTTCCAATGTCTAAACAACAGGGATAGAGAAGAGTCATGTTTTAAATTGAATCAGTGGCCTGGAGTAAGTAAAGGCCGACTGATAAAATGGTCCCTGGGGAACATTTTCCTCTCCTCTCATCTTCACCGAATGTATTGGAAAGATAGGAAAAGAACGATGAAAGGAGAAAACCCGTTTTCTCCGTTTTTCGTTCCCACGTAATCACTTTGTGAAGAAAAAATTCATTCAAACATTTTTTTACCCTTCTTCCGTCCTACACTCCACTGCATGCCACCACCACCAACCAACCCTTATATAGCATGGAAATCTAATGTCAACTCAAGCCAAGATTTCCGTATTTCAATCCAATGCAATGGTTGAGTAGCTACACAAGACTTACATTAGAAAAAAGATTGCTAGTTTGTAGTCTACTACAATGCAGAGTATTGGGATGACACGGAAACTAGTAGTATACAGTCAGTCATGAATGCAAAACGAATGCATAGCATCCCGTCCTGGTATTATGTATTGGTTCGTATAGTACTGACTGACTGACTTGAATCAACTCAATCACGGTGTTGATACAAGAAGGAGACTTTGTGAGAAGTGAACCATTTAAATTTGAAATAGGAAGGCCAGAGATTCCTAAACTCAATTAAATTATGTATTTACAAATTGGAGAGAGTATGGGAGTATGGGTACTAGAACTGCTGGCGGAAGAGGTTGTTTAAACCATACAAATCCGGACTAGGGCGACCCAAAGTTCTAAAAGACTTTCTCCGTTAGAATCTAGTTGAAGTGGTATGCCATGAATGCATGCATACTAACTCTTGGGATGGCTCCCTGATACGGATTTTGGATGATGGCGTGATGCCAGAGTATCTGTAGAGATGGTTGTGTGTTGAGAACAAAATATTATATGAAATTGACGGAGACTTGTCAAATGTCACATTCAATTACAAGTGATCCGGACGAAACCGATCCGCCATGAAAATGTACTTAAACTTTCTTCCACTCTTATGCAATACTACGCGGATCCTACATATGGATTTATTTATGCTCATCATTAGACAGCGTTAATTTAAATTTAACTCGCTACTGGCACACTCACCACCATACGACTTTTACTTGGACTTTGTAATACTACAAAATTCCTTCCTATATCTGGCTATTTCATTTGGTTCATTTTCAGCCCGGCCACAACATAAAATAGCGGACAAAATTAATGAAAAATTCGGAAATTGTTCATTTAACAGCATCAGAAAATGTTGCAGAAAATTAAAATGAACCGCCGCAACGTAATCAACCAAAACGACCTACAAATACTATAATTTGACTGCCATGATTAAAACGAATGATACGTTAACGTATCATTCGACAACTCACTTGCAGGCTATAAAATTGGATGTGGGTAGAAACGTGTTGTAAACCTTCGGCGGCCTCTGAAAATTCGAAAATGGAGCACTTTATAGATTGAGATAGATTTATAGATGAGAAGTAGATTGGATTTAATATAAACATAATATATTTATCATAAGTCTCACAACCACACACTTCTCCAGCTAGACTTAATGATCCACATTAAACTGGAATTTTATCAATCTAAAATGCTTTCCCTCCAAACTTCATCGTTGATCATATTTTTTCTGATAAACTGTTATGAAACCAACGATTTTGAAATATTTAGTTTCTGTCGCATAGCATGGCCCTATCCTATGCACAATTGATACCCTTCCGAATATGACATCGCGTGTTTGCTTCTCCCTCCTGCACAATTTTCTTTCAGGCTTGACAATGAATGAAAACATGGATGGACATTTCTGGCGGAGTCCTTCTCCAGTCTAATTAAACAGGAGTACCTATCCCAGGTAGACTGAACTAATAATTCTAATGAAACAAAATGAAGTGTTTCATTCATTTTTTCCTCAAATTTTATTCTCACTTTGGGATGGAAGGTCGTTTTTTAAAGTCTAGCCTCCAGCATAGTTAGCGAAGAGAGTTAGTCGATAGTTCATTTGAAATAGATATGAGTCGGATCATTATTTGCCTTGAGAAATAATGTTTAAACTGAATTACGGTTAACTTTGGTGATAACTTTGGCGATTAATTTGTTTTTTGTGCTATATATTTCTGAAATGAGCACCTGGAGGGCTGTAGAAAACTGCAAAAGTTATGTCAACTATGTGATGTGAATATTTGAAAGAATTTCTTTTATGAAGTATTTAACCGGACTCTTCGGCCGGATGCGGAATGACTCATCCGGCATTAATTTTTCAAGTATTTTGTATTTACATGAGCGAAGATTAACAGATCAAACTGGATCATATTTTGCCAAACTATTATTCAACGGCATGGAACGGAATGATTGCAGCTCCATAATGATAAAATTCTGAAAAGACAACTGAATAAAACCAAACTTGAAACTTGAGACTGTATGATTGAAGAAGGAAAGAGTTTAAATAAATTAATATGAAGGACAGTAAACCCGTCCTTCATATTAATTTCTTCATAGCAAACCTGTCCTTAATATTAAAACGGCATTGTGAGTGGGGATTTTACAAGTACTCCCGGTTTGAAGTTGTTCTTGGATTTTTTTTGCTATCCGGGCATCTATGATTTTGAATTGTGTAAACCACCTTTCCCGAGACTAATAATTATAAAACCGTCTCAAGAAATAAATACTAATTTATAACGACTAAATTAACATTTCTTGAATAATTGGAAATCAATTTGTGGGGTAGCTGAGAGAGGTTTTTGATTGAAATAATATGATGTGAATTAATTTACAACGAAATCGAACCAGACTTGTGGGAATCTTTGACAAATGAAATGTCATATGTTATGCTGTAAAAACGACTTTTATCGGAATGCTGGATAGTATTAATATGTTAAAGAAAATGCAATTTGCGCGCTTTTACTAACGTTTTGCAACATTTATTTGTGTAAATACGCACATTTGGTTGCGCAAGGTTGATTTTTTGAAGTCCAATTAATATGTATACCAATGATAGAAATATTGAAATCAATATGAGCTCCAGGTTTAAAAGTAAAAAAAATCAGTTTCTCTGGTGTTACGTTCCGTCCCAGTTTTCAATGTAGAAGTAATACGCGTAGGAGTTAAGATTCAGATAAAGAAACTGTCTTACCTGACAATTGAGAAGAGATGGGATTCCGGTTCAAACTGACAGAACCAACTACAAGATAGAACGTATAAATTTCAAAATAAGTTGGAGGTGAGTGTATACGTCTATTTCGACTGAAGTCACGGGGGTTATTTGTGGAAGATAAAAAGTCCTCGTACTAATTGGAAGTTTTTGTGAGTCTTGAGAAGAAAGACAAACGACAGAGATTTATTTGAAGGAAATAAAATTAATGTGCGTGCGGGGACCCTTGGGAAGCTTTATGTTCAGTTCTTAAGAGATTTAAAATGTAAGTGGAATTAAGTGTTCTCCCTAGTCCTTTCTCCGCTTTCTCTGGTGAAAGTGAAAAGTAGACTGATGAGTATTTAGCCACAGTTTAGAAGACTTTCGTAAAGTAAGGTACTAATGTCGGAGGGACTTGGCCAAAAACGGAGCTCTTGAACAACCTCACTTGTGTTCCCCGAGCTAATCAACAACTATGAGTGAGCCCAAAATTCCAAAGTTACCCTCTATATATATGTAGAGGTTTCGGAAAAGAGCCGGGTGGAAGTGGTGGGTAGTAGACGCGCGGGCAACGGAGACTCTGAATCGAATATGCATGTACACTGAACGGAATCTGGAAGAAAAGGTACCACAAACCACATCGGGTACTTTCCATTTAGGGATGATCAACCCACCACCTTCCCTTAAGCTCACTTTCTAAAAATCAAAATCCTTTGCTCAGATGGATGGACGCGCGCCATCAATTAGACATAGTCCAACCCGAGTTAGGGATATAAAAAAATGACGCAACGGGTTATTTTACGCTGACTTATCTTCTTCACGTTGGTCAGTCCTAATTCCAGATTATAGTCTTGTACTGATGATCATTTTGAGAGACAAGTCCCTCAATCTCAAATCCCTTTCTCCATCTTCCTTGCATTTTCTTCATTCAAAACGTCATACGTTCCTAGTCCTAACCTAACGAACTTCACAGCATCGGCGAATTCGATATCCCCCCTTCGTGTGTAAATCTATTAGGTGTTTGGCGGTGGAAAATGTACACATGGCTATCAATTAAGCTTCGGAGATGTGTCCCGACATCGTTCTGGATGAAATTAAATATGGAATGTACTAGTACTTATAGCGATTGGTAAACAATGAAAATTAGCTACGTATATAGCCACTCTACAGCAGTTCATTCCATCGTCCACTCTCGTAAAGTTATGGATTGAAAATTTTAACGCTGTAATTGATTATTATCGGGTTAGATCTCAAGTGTTTGCATCAACTTCATTTGAATCCACTACACGGTTGGTCATCGGAGCGTTATGGTATTTGCTTGAAAAGATTAGACCAGAGAGCTGGATTCCACCCGACTCCAGCCGGGTACTAACCGTTCAATGTGCACCTGAATTGTCGTTTCGGGATTAGTCAACATACAAACTGGTAAGAAATTGTGAGTTTGATCAATGAACTTACAAGGGTACGCAGAAAGAAGTGCACAGTTGTTATTGAGTAGGTTCAGCAACATTTATGCAGCTCACAAACAAGAATAAGTTGCGAACTTCAATTTTCCGTCTTGGACAGATGTCAAAAATTAATTCTACATTACAAGTATTGTTTTATGACTAGAAGCAAAAATTCAGCCCACACTTGTTTTTATTAAGTGGAGCTGCAGTAGAAAAATGTCTAGCATTTTAATCATTCCAAACTTATGTACAGTTTAAGAATGTAATAAACAGTTGTGTCCTTTCTTCGTTCTAGAAACTCCTTGACATTTCGCGAATCTTATATGTACGTACATACTTATGGGAAGTCCATTTAGAATCAGACACAATGTGAAATGTGATATGTATCCAATCGAAATGTTAAACGGGGATGAGGGTGAAGTGCTGTGACAGGATATCTGGGACCAAATGCCAGAGTGTTAATATTAAATTGCGCTGAAGTGTATTATTCTGGCTGGTCTGCTGAGTCCTTTCCTAAATTCTGGCACTTTAAATCACATATTACTCATTCTTGTATGAAATAGCATGAACTATTCCTCAGTCTGTCGTCACGCTTCATAATGGGAGTAATAAAGGAATCAGCAGAGATTAACGGATATGCTAAATTACCATTCAAGAGTTAATCCACTCCGCAATTTTGGAGAAGAATTAATAATACATCACGATTCTAGTTAGACTAACGAGACGTCTCCCACTTTTCTAGCATTGTAGTATTTATAAGTGTAGCATATAAGTATAGCATTTGTAAATTTCACATGGACATTTATCTCAATTCAAAATCTAACACATTTTCCGCAAACCGACACGATTGTGCCACAATCGAGTAGTATTCCACACTTAGAACTTTAGGTCTGCTTTCTCTCTTTAACCTATTATAAGTAGGTGGGTGCTTCAAGTGTTGACTTATGTACATGCATTATAGAGACAAAGATCGAGACGAGGAATTAATTGCGGAGGGATGTGTAACGCACCAATGGAAATAGGAAACAGAGTCTGGTCTCCTCAGATAAAATTTGTAATTCCTCGTCTGAAAATGAATAAAGAATACATACACCTAGAGCAATAGTTTTCATAGCTAACTTAAGTGTGGCATACATTTCTGTAGCAATAATATACAAAGATGCCATGAAACTAAATATTTTGAGGATTAATTATTTACTTTATTTAAAGAATAGAAATATCAGCCGTCGATTTCCTCCCGTGAACAAAAATTGTCGAATATTCCACTCATAGCTTAAATCGATTGGTTTTACACAATATTTCAGACGAGTCAACGTCAAGCCTATTTTTTTAATTAGTCTATAATATATGGATATAAATAATTTAATTCTTAGTAACCTTTCCAAATTCTCTAATACAAATACCACATTAATACGAACAGCGAATGAATGAGTAATGTGATGGTGGGTTTGAACCCAGGATTTAAACGGACACCATTTTGCAAGTTTCGACACAAAAGTTTAAAGAAAATCTGTTCCGTCAACGTGTGAAGAGCGGGGATGACGCAAGGAGGTCTAAGCAAGTCACTAATTTTGTCGATGCAAAAAACAGTCTGCCATTTTCTTACATAAGAAGGAATGGCGGGCGTATGTCAATGAATGTATAAATCAGAGCAAGTAAACACAACTTGGAATAGGGTGTTGACAATGTCTATCTCGCTAATTCTGGACGGCTCTAAGGTACGGTTGTTTCGATTTTCGATCGTTCCCCATAGTTTTGGAAAATTCAAACATCCGACAATAAATTGTCAAATGGGCACCTTAATTTTGTTTCAGATTCAGATTCAGATTCAGATTATTTATTCACAAGCAAAAGCACAACATTCATCACAACAATAGGAAAAAATCCCAATT
>JAQFYE010001605.1:0-21907 GCA_034694305.1 Protaphorura glebata | reverse complement strand
AATCCTTAATCTTAATCCACAAGCATTAATCCTTAATCCTTAATCCATCAGTGAAATCAATTAATCACCCAACTCTGATCTCAAAGTTCAAGTCCATATTTCAAAACATTAAGTCCAGTGTGTCAAAATGGATTTTATATTTTCATTTGAAAAACTCCCTCATGAATAATGAATTCTGGTTGGCCCTAAATGATGGATTTGGCTCATTTTTTATGCTTTGCCTTGCGACGCAGTGGTCGAGTCCGCTCCAAAAGTAGATTTTGCACTTTGCAGTTTTCTGGAAGGAAACCGTTATCTCGTAGCCACATGGGAATTTTGGTACAGCTTTTTTTGTACAAGATGTTACTTAGACAAAGTACAGGGAGATTTATAAACAATGGCGGGTGTATGCGCTTCCCAAGCCCATGTGCTCTTAAGTAAGTGTGACATGTAATATGAACCACCTTGTACAGGGTTAGGATAGACACGAATTGCGTGCTCTCCGTACATTTATTAAATTCGATCCTCGCGTTCCAGTTTAATAAAAAAGAAAATTCAAGACATACAAATTGTACACCTCCATGGCTGTATTCATTTTATATTAGGAAAATCATAGTCTTTTCATCTTCAATTTTTATAACTCTGACGTAACATATTTTCCAACCTTGTGCAAAATGTACAGTGAACGGAACGGTCTAAACGTCTAAGGTTAAAAATGTAACATGCAAAAGGTGGGTTTGAAGTAGAAGTTGTAATATTATGTAATTTCAACCCATTCCACACAAATCACAAATTCATACTAATTTTACTGAATTTGAGCAGTACGTACGTGCTGAACATTGTGCGAATATTTGCAATTTGCAGTTGCAGTTGCTGTACAGTAGGAGTTGTACAGACTTAGCCCGGAAGCCAAATCCGTCATCCGTCACCTTGTCTCTAATTCGTAACCTATTGGTATATTTTTTCCAATGCACTTGAAGGTTACACTTCAGACGAGAATAGACCTTTAGAAAAAACTTAGCTTTGAGTAAATACACAAATCCACATACCATGACTTGGATTTCTACATGCCCAAAAATAACACACATTTTAAATGAGCTCATATTTTCAAATTACACAAATACCGAATTTCAACTGTATTACCTCATATTTTTCCTGGAAATGGTACCCCTAGTAGTAGGAAACAACCAGTGAAGATAAAAATCCTTATTAAAGCAGTCCAAGTCAGTGCAAGTCCGAGGAATTGAACCCCAGCACAGCGAAACCGCAGGTGTCAACTCATACCAGTAGGCTGCAGTGGATGTTGATTTTATTTGTATGCGCTTTCATGTATATTTTGTAGACTGAGTTAGGTTTGGTCTCCATTTGGCTTAAGGGGGGTATCCCTAGTAGTACTTGACAAAAACTTCACAACGTGAAGTGATATGGGGACAACATGCAATGAGAGTGTACTACTAAATAGCAAGTCACGTGGGACGTTTCCAATTAAATGACGCAGACACAATGATCGATTGACCGAGCACGCACACAAACTACGTTTCACTGAAAAGAAACGCTTAGCTATAATCGAAGATCAAAGATTGTGCATATAATTATTATGTCTACAGTCGCATTCTTGTCATTTGCGACCATCGTCATATTGTCAACCACTCTTCCTAATTAGACATTTTTTGTCTGCACTTTTGACATTGGTCATTTCATTTCATTTGACCAGAAAAACAATAATGTTTATTCATTAAATTGTCAGAGGTTTGCGAATTGCGAATTAAGCACGCTACGTCTACGTCAGTCCTGGGCCTGGGACTTGGACAACAAACAGAAGACACAAATGAGATGTCGTCTGTTCTGTACCTCCAATCTAATGTTTTATTTAACAATCAATTACGCACTCATAAATGTTTTCCGACTTGGTCGGACTTCTTACGACAGTCATGGCACGCCACATGACAATTTTTTTTTAATTAATTAGCATTATCACGTGATTCCCAGGTCGGACACTTAAATTAATTCCTGACATTTTTTTTTGTGTTAAACGGGTTTTTCCAATTCCATTCTCCATTTGGCGTCACTGGATATAAACTGGTTAAAAATAAAATTATTCCAAACAAGAATGTAAAAAAATATTAAAATTTTAATGAAATAAAATTCAAGTTTCAAGACTCAACTTGAACTTGAAACTTAAAGAAACAAAGGAAAGTGAGATATACACTTACACTTTGTTTAAATTACTTGGCCAAACCCAAAACGGCATAACCGTCGATCTTTTAAAGGATACAAGTTTGTATCTTTTATGGGAATTAAAATAGCGAACAGTAAATTCCCCACTTTTTCATTTGGTTAAATAAATTGGACTCACAAGATAATTCTGTGGAATTTTACTCTCCGTATTTTAAACAACACTACAACATGTTATTTTGCAAATTTTAAGACGATGAATAATGTAAGGAGAATACGAAAACAAAGTTCGACGGACATAAAAAGTGCAAAATACTTTTAAAATTAAATGATTATGTGCATAAGCGTTTCATTTGTCTCAAAAATAGAAAAAACGTCCATCAAACTTAATTTTTGCTGAGTCAGAGTCAGACAGAAATTCTGGTTCAAACTGCGTGTATTTGCAATTTGCACGGTATGGTACTCCTGTTAGAATACAATTGCGTCAAAAATACTCCAAACCAGTTATTTCCAGTTATAACAAGATTTATATGACAAGGATTTATATTTTACCTTCCTGTTGCTGTATCCATCAATCACTTCATTTAGGCGTGAATCAGCATTGAATTGGTTAATTATCCGATCATGGACGTTTGAAATTTAAATGTATGTTATTTTTAATTTTAATTAAGGCCGGATCTTTCGGCTGTAGACTCATTAATTAATTAGTTAATACGTAGGTAATTCGTCGTAAGTTGAAATCACGATGCCGCTTAATTATATGTTATTACTTTGTATTTCGAATTCCATGTAGTACTTGGTACATGTGCGAATGAATTAGGGCATCAACAGGTTTGAATTTTGACTCATGACCTGCTTACCTTGACCAATAAGAACATGATTGAGAATTCGTCCCACCCTGACCTATTGTCTCTCTGTGTAAAAAATTTACATGATAATAAGTTTTATTATGAATTACTTCAATTAATGAAAAGTCACTCATTATATGCAGATGCCACACCCTCACAATTCAAATCAAACCTTTCAAATAATATTTGTATTGGATTTGGATTTGATGTTGAAACAGGTATTGCTATTGCTGCGTGTCTGCGAAGGGCATCGATTTACAATTTACTAAAAATATGGCACTATCGTGGTAAATTGATTACCTATACGTTGTGGGTCTGTTTGCTCAGCTTTTTCATTTCACTTTCATTCAAACTGGATTTAGATGGGAAATCGATACAGAAACATATTGCGTTATGTTTTCTTTTCTTTTCTTTGTGTTTGCCAAAAAAAAAATCCCATGTGGTCTAAAGTAGTTACATAAAAAATGACTGAGACACCCTGGGGGGCTTGTTCGCTATACAATAAAGTTCTATCTCGTTCTATCCGGCCGAGTCAACTCAACTCTGGTTTTTGGCAGAATGGAAATATTGTGCGATGAACCTAAGTGATAAGGCACGACTAGAATTGATGAAAGGACGAACTGCATTTTCTATTATGTGATAAAAACTTAGAATTAATGAATATTTTCGCACATGCAAAAAAATACATGGAAAACGTAGAAGCTAGAAATAATATTTTGGTGGTTCACTTCAGATATGATTAATAATGGTTCGGTTCAGAGACGGTTTGGCGCTGACATCTTTTTCAAGCGTTCTTGACAGCGTAGCGCAGTGGCTTACGACAGCTGGTTGTTATTGATAGTGCTTTTTAAAATGAAAATGTTGAGGGTAGGCTACGATAATGGTTCCGAGTCGGAGTCACCCATGGGACTTGACGGATTCAATTCACAAATCCAGCTTTCTTTGTCCCAACTTATTAAATCTGACGAACACAGCCAACACAGAACAGACTTTATTTTCTTTGATGCTTTTCTTTACGTACAGGGTGGTTCAGCACTATATCCACTATGACTATCCATTAATTCGCAGTAAGTTGCTGTGGTCTAACAGGGTATTTTTCATGGATCTTGGATTTAGTTTAGTGATGGTACCACTAGTACTAGGAAAAAATCGGCGATTATCTTGCTGATTAGTAACTGGAGAATGTTTTATGAACCACGCTGTACAGAGTTGGCATGACAGTGATATTAAGTAATCCTTGACAGCGGAGCACATCCTATTTTAATTATTTAGAACACAATACAGACTGAGTAACCAGCCCGGCCCATTCAAGCTTTGTAGTTCATTCATAAGAATTTCAAGTCAATTTTGAAAGGATCTTTTAATTAAGTCTTTTCATATGATCCTGTCTAGTATATCCATTTCCGTAGCGACCAAGGCCCCGCCTGATTACCGCTATTCATTCATATCCTACTCTTTTGCATTTGCGCGGTCGTGTCTTCTAAATTTGTATCCTATTGTTTTCATATTTATTTGCTCGAATTTCTGCGTTTCAGAGAATTTAGTGCTTGTGAATCCGCGACAGCATTATTAAAACAAATATGATATGTCCAAGACTACTTCCTAGATCTTCATGTGACCTTGACCTTTGGTCCAGTGGTCTATTAGGGATGATATTAGTCAGACGTCTTAAGTCATTAGTAGAATAAATATTAAATATTAAAAAAATTGTTTGTTTGTTTATTTTGCAGTGTTTCACATGGCCCCTCGACTGAGTCACATTTTCCCAGAGTCATGCCTTTTGATCGTGGTCGGAGTTGTGATCGGCCTCCTATTATTTCACACCAACAGTGTCCACGTGTCACCCCTGACCCCTAAAACGTTCTTCTTTTACATGCTCCCGCCTATAATCCTAGACGCCGGGTATTTTATGCCCAATCGTTTATTTTTCAATAATCTTGGAACAATCCTTCTCTTCGCAGTCGTTGGAACACTTTGGAATACATTCACAATCGGTAAGTTTATTTGAATAAGTTTTATAGCTCGATTTCCCTAATCCGCGTTGCAATATAGCAAAATCTCATTTTAGTGGAGACCATCGCGTATGCCCATACTCGCGGCTATAGTCACGTCACGTGCTCGCCATAAAATTCTACGCTTTGAAGTCTCGCATCAATTTCTCCGAAATATCCTGCAGGCGTTACCTAGAGTGTCTCGAATTAACAGGGGAGTCATAAACTGTAAGAAGTCAGGCGATTTTAGCTCATCATCATGGACCTTACAACTTTTGCTATAATCGTTGGGCCCCAGATCGGTATTTCGAGTTAGGATATAACCTAGAAACAAGATTTGTGAGAATTTAGCCCGAAAATGGTGAGGTCCTATCGAAATAATCCCGTAAAAGATTACGTGAAAAGGAAACTTAAAGTAGAACGCTCTAATCTGCCCGATTCAGACTCCAGGCTGTTACCCGGGCATTAAAGGCTCAAGTCCGAAATCCGAACTCGCACTATACAAATGTTCTAGAATTTGCCACACGATTAAACGAAAGTGAATGAACAACTTTTAGATGCAATTTCAAACGCGAATGAAAATTTTCGGCAGGGAGTCAAATGCATACAGGGTGGACCAGAATAAATGTGTAATGAAACAAGGAGCGGCCATTTTGTTTGTACTGTGAATTAATTTTAAACTCCCACTCGTAATTAGGGGCGAATTCTTAGTTTTTAGGATTTTTTTATTTGCATACTTACGTAGGAACTCGTAAAATTGCGAAATGAATTAAAAAAAGGCGGGGGTGTCAAAATATCACTGAATGTACGAAGTCCGTGCATTACGACTCTAAAAATAGTTGTGTGTTTGGCATTTGGTTTAATTTCTATTTGAATCAAATCCGAATTTGTCAAGGCTGACATTCTTTGACAGTGACACACGCACACATGCATGATACCGTGGTACAATTATAATTCTTAAGAGCAACGCAAAAAAGTTATAAGTGTCACGCTCAAGTTTTAAAATTATTGCCAATAAAATATTAATTTAATGACCTGTTAGAAGTTCCGCTTCTAGAATTTATGCATAAAATGTCATCCACTGAAAATGCATTGAGTTTAAATAGTGTTGTCCACATAGCTCACGGCTTACAAAAAAGTCAATGGCTCAAGGGAAATTAGAAATACACGTATTATGGCCTTCTTTCCTTTGTACTTTATTTTTATGGAGCATTAATCCTTTGTACAGACGCGGACGTGAATTGAAAAAACGCAGCCCAACTCACGCAGCAGCTACTTCTGATTTATCGTAAAAATGACATAAATGAGTTTTTAGCTCTGTCACTTTTTTATACATGGAACAATTTATTATCCATTAGTAGAATTGCGTGCCTTTTATTAAAACGTTTTTATTCGGTGAATTGAAATAAAGTTAAGTAAGCGTAGGTTTCAGATTCCCGCCGCATACGCCATCTGTTAGAATAGTCGAATCCCTTTTTAAGGTATAATATTAGTTTGTACTCTCGTTAGAAGAATCAAAATCAAATTGATGCGCTAATGAGACAACAAATTAATTAAGAAATATTTTTTGAACTAAAAAATTGAAATTCAAAGTTTTTTTTTAATAAATTTCTAGGGTCCAGCCTGTGGGGAATGAGTCAAGCTGGTCTGTTCGGAGTGGACGTGCCCCTTCTACCCACCTTATTATTCAGTGCATTAATTTCCGCCGTGGACCCCGTGGCTGTCCTAGCAGTGTTTGAGGAAATCCACGTGAATGAAGTTCTGTACATTGTTGTATTTGGAGAGTCTTTGCTCAATGACGCCATCACAGTTGTGAGTAGCAAATTCACTTTTAATTAATTAACATGTCTGTCAGTCTGTCCCATTATTTAAAAGTTACGACGCATCATACTTTCACTATACTCAAATTAAATCGACTTAATGAAAGTCCCGTTGTTCAGTTTCATGTCCTGGGGTGGAAGCGTATACAAATTTTATTTATTTATTTTTAGTTTTTTTGTATTCTTGTGGATCTCGAATTTAACCTGCCTGACATGCTCAATTATCAATTAAATTGAGCTCTTCCGTTCCAAATAATCTCACGTGTAATACAGGGTGGTTCATAAATATTTACTCCAACTCGTGCTCAAATGTTATACCTCCCTAACCTGTTTAGTTAAGAATTGCACGGACCAACGATTTGCAAAACAAGCTAATTCCTTCACTTTTTCATAAAAATTTACATATCACTTTTTCCCAGGAATGCCAATATCAGTTGGAAGGGGGTAATCTGTAGTCTGTCACCTCGTGGGTATGTAATATGACAGTACTGTCGTCGTGTCATTTCCTAAACTATTTATATAATTTAGTTTCACTTAAAGAGACAATTGGATGGGAATGGCGTTCAGATAACGGCAATGTTAAAAATAGGTTATATTTAATAATAATTTCCTTTTCATTTGGTCACAGTTTTCGGAATCGACTATCGACAGTTAGAAATAGTCCGACCATCAATGAATGAATGACTATGATGGGCTAGTATCGACTTGACACATTAATTCCTACTTAAATCCATTTGCAAATATGTGTACTCAGATACTGCCACAAAAAGGACGGATATAACTCAGGCAGTAGAAGATTAGCTTTTTTCTCATTTCCTGGGAAAATTTCCTCTCTTCCTAATGGAAACAAAAATGCAATTGAAAATAAAATTCTTAATCAGAAATATGTTTGGGAACACAGGATTCAATTTGTCATTTTAAATGAGAATAAGGTACACCAACTCATTTCCCGACAGGTAGGACAATAACTCCTTTCAAAATCACCTTTCTTCGTCATCAAAACATCTTCCGTGACAATTCAAACGGCATTAAAATTAAAGCCATGTCAAATCCATTTAATTGAGTGCCACTGTGAAAAATAACTAAACCTACATTATAGCCGGAGCCGTTGTCGAGCCGTCTTGGCAATACCCAAACGTTTACTAGAGTTCTTTTCAGTAGAAGATGGTCAAAATTGCGGCTTAATCTTTCCGGCGAAATTAAGAAAACAATGAGGAAAGTTAACTGTATGCGTAATGTGTGTAATTCCAGTATAATGTTTAATTTAAATGCTTCCAAGTATCAAGGTCTAAGTTTTACGCCCAAACCGCAAATGATTGAAGGAAAATCAATGAATTTAGAGAGAATTTTAAATCGACTCTTATTTTTCTGTTACAATTTAATTGAATACTACATAGGTTTGTAATTTTGATAAATGAACGGTGACAATGAACTTTCAGAATAGCGTGCTAAAACGCGGCTTTTCCTTACTAATGGCGACAGAGGTTTAAGTTTGTAATTGCCGATTCATGGTAGTCACGTGATAAGACCAAGTCGACTTACGTTAGTCCCACGCTCTTTTCTGCCTTCCTTCAATAACAATAACATGATTCCCTTAATTCCCTAATTATTTTTAATGATCAAAACTAAATCATTCACCAGAGAGGGAAAAAAAACTATGTTTTTCTCGTTGAAAGTTTACAATTTTGCCCACTCACAAAGGTATTCAAAGTTTTAAGTGAGAATGGATTAGCGAGGAAAAAACAAAAACATGTTTTTGCTCCCACCAGTATACGAACTCGCGCGTCATGGTTTTCCCCTTACATGCCATGAGACCACGACTCGAATTAATTGAGACATTTTGAATTAGCGTCTCCAGTTATGCATTTTATTCCATTGTCAAATATTCCAATTTCGTACAGATTTGTCGCAAAAAAAATAATGATCAGTCATTCCTGACGCATTCGCATTCCAATCCAGAATTTTTCTTTGCTCCGACACATTTTTGGACTTCTTATTCAATTTCGTTCGAATTTCCTCAGAAGTTTCGGGTCGGTTGTTTCTCCTTTGAGCCAGATTTGTCCTGATTATTCTGCACAGTGTGCGTCATAGTCAATTTGATCAAAGTAGATATATCCAGACAGAATGACATTCTGAAATGTCTCGTGGAAAATTTATTGTCCTATGTCGTGATTCAAGCATTTTTGTGTATTATCCGCGAGATTTGGAATGTTGCAATTTAATCTTTCAAGACTCAAAATAATGAAACCCCGGAGACACAATTGAACATTAGGCACATCTGTGCTTAATTTTCTGTTTTGATATTTTGTGAAATTGAGATTTGATGTGTTGACAGGTTTTGTACCGTATGTTCGAAGAGTACGCCGTGATGGGTGCGGAAAAAGTGACAGCGTCTGAAATCCTGAAAGGACTCGCATCTTTCCCCGTCGTCGCACTCGGCGGAACCGCCATCGGAATCATCTGGGGTTTCCTTACCGGTTTCTTAACTCGCTTCACAAACCACGTCCGTGTTATCGAACCGATTTTTATCTTTGTCATGGCCTACCTTGCCTATCTCTGTGCTGAGACTTTCCACATGTCAGGCATTCTAGCGTAAGTACTAAGTTTCATTTTCACGACAAAAAACCCTAGTCCGATTTGGGGGGGGGGGGGGTCCAAAAATATTTTAGTAATTCGTCAAAATCCTAATTCCTGGCAAAACTGTCAACATTTTTATACTAAATTCATCCTTGACCTCACAACACAACCTGACCCGTACAATAAACTCAAGGAACGCCCCCCCCCCAGATATAATTTCGACGTCAACTTTTTCCAAGAAAAACAAGTTGACATTATCATGAAAATACTTGAACGTTTGTTTTTATTTGTTTGTCTGGTTGGTCGGTTTCCTAAATATAATATGAGACAGGATTGCCTCTTCAACCCATAAAAGCACCCACTCCAGACTTCACATCAATTTAATCAACTTGAATGGACTGAATTTACTTTTACGTTTTCTTTCCAGGATTACTTTCTGCGGGATCACGATGAAGAATTATGTGGAGGCAAACATTTCCCAAAAGTCGCACACGACAGTGAAGTACGCCATGAAAATGTTGAGTAGTTCTTCAGAAACGATTATTTTTATGTTTTTGGGTGTGAGTACGATTCATGATGAACATGAGTGGAATTGGGTCTTCATCATCTCAACCATCGTCTTCTGCAGTGTTTATCGCATTGTTGGTGAGTTCTATTGAATCTTTGGGTGAAGGTCCACTACGGCATAGTGGTATAGGCTTCCGACTACCGTTTCACTGTTTTGGGTTCAATTCCTCCCAATGCACTAACTGTGGTTGCTTCAAGACGTTTTTCTTCAGTGGTTACTTCCTACTACTAACACTAAGGGTACCGTCTGTAGGCGAAGTTTAAGTTTCAAGGCGATTCAATTTTATGACAAAGCCAATTTTCTGTGTTGTCGCCATTTTGTTTAGGATATTTCTTTGAGTTCGCCATTTTGCTGAATCGGAAACGGGCCAGTTTAAAGACGCCATTTTGAATGTTTAATGCGCCATTTTGAAAAGCGCTATTTAAAATAGGTGAACGTGCGATTTCGAAAGGTGCACTTTAGCATTGTTAAATGCGCCATTTTGAAAGACGCCATCTAACATTATTGAACGCGCCAGTTTGAAAGACGCCATTTGACTTTGTTTATTCCGCCATTTTGAAAGACGCCGTTTAACTTTATTTAACCCGCCATTTTGAATAACGCAGTTTGTGACGTCATAAATCAAGTATTTCATGTCCATACGTTCCGATTTCAGATTGAATCCGATATTTTGATGTCTAATACGAATATTCTATTTCTTTTGACTTGATTGCAGGTGTTGTTGTGTTCACGGCTCTTGCGAACCGTTTCCGGCTTCACAGACTGACACGAGTGGATCAATTCGTGATGTCTTATGGAGGACTCCGTGGAGCCGTGGCCTTCGCCTTGGTCCTCCTCATCGAAGACAAAGCCGTCGGTTGTGACAACAAAATCCGTCGCATGTTTGTCACGACCACCATCACTGTCGTCTATTTCACTGTCTTTGTTCAGGTAATGAATTCAATTCGAGAAATTCAAATTTTCTTCAGTCTGTAGGGAAATCTCCCACTACTTCTACTTCCCATTTTCACCTCATCCATGCATGACGTCCACTAATTCGTTCCGATGTAATCTACACGTCAGGCGTTCCTAATTCAAATTTCATCTTCTGTCTAAGTCCTAATATAATTCCGCATCTCATCTTGTAATCCCAGTCGTAATCCTCAGACTCGAGCTGACACTTCCGCCACTTCATCTGGTCTTAAAGTAATCTAGTTTATAATGTCTGTAGGTATGATGTGAATCTATGTGTACAATATGTACGCCTAATATTTTGCTGTGTTGCGAGGTATGTATTTGACGTCTAGATAAAGTTGCGGAGGTGTTTGTTTGAATCGGAGGATTATTTGTTGTGTTTCTACTAATTGTCTAGTCTCTCAGCCTATATGACTACACTTGTAGCTAAATGTCTAGTCTTTCAGCTGAATGACTGGATTTTAAGCTTAATACCTAGACTTTTAGCTAAATGTCTATTTTTTCAGCTAATGATTAGACTTTTAGCTAAATGTCTGGACTTTGAGCTAAATGTCTGGTCTTTCAGGTATATGACTAGACTTTTAGCTGAACGGCTAGACTTTCACCTAAATGTCTATACTTTCAGCTAAGGAACTAGACTTCCAGCTAAACGGCTAGAGTTTTGGCTAAATGTATAGACTTTCACCTATAGGTCTAGTTATTCAGCTATACATTTTGCATTTAGCTAAATGTATAGACTTTCACCTAAAGGTCTAGTTATTCAGCTATACATTTGCATTTAGCTAAATATCTAGGCTTTCCGCTAAATATCTGATCACTCCGCTAAATGTCTAGTTTTTTAGTCACTCGATTTTGAGGATAATTCAATACCTTGCCTTGTTATCGAAAAAGGACACCATTTGATGAATAACCATTAAGCCAATTAAAAATTGAAATTAAACCCTAACAATTATGAATTGTGCATGTTCTTTAGGGAATTACAATCAAACCTTTAGTACAATGGCTACGAGTGAAACGAGCGGAGAAACGGAAGCCAACTATGAATGAAAGAATTCATGAACGGGTACGTCAAATCTCATGTCCATCCGTTCCGTGCAATTCTTTGTCATTTTGATAAGAATTGCAAGGAAATGAGTATGCCAATTTAATAATTCATTATTTATGACTCAACTAAATATAATTTAGCTTATGGATCATACAATGAGTGTGATGGAGACAATCATGGGGACATATGGTCATTATAATCTCAGGGACAAGTGAGTTTTTGTTTCCATGCATACTTTTTTTAATTCCAGCATCATTTTTTAGAATAAAATATTGAAAACCAAATACTGAAATGATCAGGTTCAAGCACTTCGACAACACGTACATTCGGCCTTGTTTAGTTCGGGACCACATAGGGGCGGAGCCTAAAATCTTGGAGACATATTTCAAATTGACGACAAAAGACGCGATGGATCAAATGAGTCGAAATGCGTACAGTGTTGGATTGAATTTGAATAAAATGACATCAGAGTCTATGGCAGCTCTACTCAGGAATCAACACTTTGCGAGCGTGAACAGTTTGGCAGGAAGGTCAGCTACTTGATCCACTCATTCATTCTTATTACTTTTCATTCTTGACCCGTACTGATTATCGCGCGACGTCACATAACAAATAATATCAAATAACAATAACAATCACAATTCAGATTTGAATCTCCACCCTTTGTGCATCTCAACTCACAATAATTTATTCATTGTGAATGTGTCGGCAAATGGTAGGAAATTAGGCCGCTTCAATATACTGTACCTAAACATTACAGGGTGGCCCATAAAATGTGGGTCGGATATGAGTAACCCTAGCGCTGAAATGTCTTGTCCAATTTTCTCGCGATAAGGCTCATTGGAAAGCCAGCGATTTTGAATAAGAGGGCGCTCGATTGAACGAATTGCGAATTATAACGTTAGAATCGCTGGTCAATACGGAAAACTTCAGTGTCTGGCCCAGCAGACAATAAAGAATACACTCATTGGCTAACATTCACCGTAAGGCATAGTCAAATTTCTATTTTTCGTAGAGATTAGGTTGCTTTCCAAAGGAGGTGCCCCTAGTAGTAGGGAAAACCTACTTTAAATGTAATTTTTAACTTTTTGGCACAGTGATTACTCAAACCCCATCGGTATATCCTGGTCAGACTCCCCTATACGGGGCGATCCGTCACTAACAAACAAATAATTAACGTAGGCAACTTTAGAGGGTGGTATTCTATGGGACACCCCGTATTGCACTCACCTTGTAAAGTATGTATGAAAGTCTGTTCAGAAAGTTGTTTACAAGTTTGGGTATTAGGTATTGGAGTGTATTTAACATTGAGTGACATGAGCGAGCACCTACCTGAAAACAATGACAATGGTTGGTTAACATACACAGATAGAAACAAACAAACGAATTGGCATTCCTTTGGGCTCAAGGCAAAGGGTGATGATAACAATAGAGTCACAGAGAGATCAGATATGTCATGTACTCGAGTACATTGTTAACCAAATGGTAAATGTCAATCGCAGCGATGTGCGGTACTGTTCTACAATACACATAATATGTTTACACATGTATTAATATCCCCACGCACTTAATTGCTTCAGGGAACCATTTCCAAGAATTCTCACTGATTTGCATAATTTCCTAATAGACAAACACGACGGTTTTCACACGATTTGAAAATCCAAGGGTGTTTTGTGTCCTATTAATTAAATAATTTCTTAGAATGTAACGATGATAGGTGGGAAATTACACATTCCTGGGTTTTGAAACAATTACCTTACCATTTTTGGGCCAACGCTCGCAGATTTTGAATTAAAATATGCTAATTATTTTTTAGCAGTTCTGGAAACTTGCCGCAACAACCTGACAATTGGAATTTGGATGTCCAGGAATTGGAATACAACGTTTCTAGGAAAGACATGAGTGACGCCAAGATTCATCATTTACTCGCTGAAGAGCTTTACAAACCTCCGCGGCGGGTAAGTTGGAAAATTACCATTAAATTTCAATGATTTTTGAAAAAATAATATGAATTTTGAAATTCTAGCAAAGAAAATTGAGTTACAGTCGTCACGCAGTGGATGACCGTGACTTGGTTACAGAACCACAGCCAAATTATAAGACTGCAATGAATTTTAAGAAAATGGTCAGTCATCGACACAGAAAACAAGGGAGGGCTGGGATCGGCAAGGTAACCAAATTCAAGTTTCACGCTTCCTTCAAAATTAACATTCGATTACTTTTCAATCTAACTTAAGTGTGTTGTCGGTCACGTAGTTGTAGAACAAACATTACGTGCATGGAAGATCGGAAGGCTAATCAATAAATAAAAATGTGACCCCATTAATTGTGTTGATGAGTTCTTGAATTGGAGGCGTCACGTAATATTTCTCCTTCTACGGAGTAATTAGTAATTTTAATTAATTATATGCATTGAACAATGCTACCGATCCTTTTTCCATTTATGTTCGGCGTAGTTCAAAAATTCAGATTGACACGTATTGGTTTGATTTTCTTGTCTTGGTATTGGAATGCGAAACTAATTCAAAATAATTAAGACAAACTTTTATTCACACACATTTTTTACTTCACTAATTACCTTGATCTCTGCACGGCAATTACGACGGAGATATTTCGTCGGCTTAATTTAAATAATTAACTAATTACAATTATTTAAGCCGAAATTAAAATAATATATGCCTTTGTTTAGGGAGAAAATGGACTGTCTCCTCGGGATGGTGAGGGACACGTGACCTTCAAGGGTGATGGACAAGGTAAGCGTACAATGTTACGGCGGGAATATTTAAATTAATTCGATCAGGCTTCGAAGAACCACCTAGTCCAATGCACAGACAACTTTTATTAATTTTTTGCGTAATTAATTAATGAATTCACGCCTAATTTTTTTTGTATCATTTGACCTGACATAGAGTATGACAACCAAGGGTTTACGCTCAATGATGAGAGTCGACAAGGACGACAAAATACTAGTACGACGGAAGAGAATGGCGGGAATGATGTAGGGATTTATTTCATTGCCGGGAGTGGAACAAGTAAGAGCATGCATGCACAAACGTTAGAAAAATTTAGTCTAAATGTTTTCTCGCATTACCCCATAAATCGCATCCAGGCGCGCTTCTGCCGCGCGGCAGATTTGAAATATTATTTTTATTTATTTATTTATTGAAACTCCCTCCGCACCTTCGCGATATATAGCAGGTGATTTCCATATGGATTGGAATGAGCGTCGTTGGTCCCAACTGTCCGCTACTAGTACGGAGAAATCCTACATGGAGCATGCGTACCCGCATACTTCACACCCAATCTCAAGGCACGCAGGGCGTCGATACTCATATATGAGTCAAAATTCGGATTTTGATGATACCCCCACCATTACGGAAATCTCATTACCATGGAGACGGGATAATCGTACCAGTTTGACTGGTAGTGTGAACACGACCCACAATAGTACAACCAGCACTGGCAGTCGTCACCCTAGAAGTGTCAACCGATTCAGTATAAATTATTAAATTATTCCACTAAACCCGGTTTCGGCTAAAATTATGGTGGTTTTTCCGCCAAAATGGGCGTCACTTCGCACTTCCTTTCCTATTTCCGCGTGTAAATTCTGTCCATGGCACATTAAAATTAAGCACAACGCGTCACCTTGCAATTCTAGTGGTGTTCACATTTCTCACAGAATTTCCGCGAGAATCAATATGGCGGTTATCCCAGAATGGTTTGACAAAAAACAACATGGATATTGCAAGTTAGCGTGTCGTGGTTTTTTTTATTGGGGTTAAGGTTGCATAATTGGATTGGTAAATGATGGTTGTGGGTTATGGAAAGTCCACGGTGCATGGAAACTGGAAACGTAGAATGCGGACAACCTTGAAAAAGCTGCCATTTATAAATAATTAATAATCATCGGTCGGTTCGGTGGTGGTGGAAAATCAATCCTAGCTCAACGTACTAAATCGCTTGGCGATTTCTGAGCTGTCTAGTACAAATATAAAGACCTATATTCGCTGTACCAGAGCTAATAGCTAAAATAAACATGCCAAAGGAAAGTTCTTTTCCTTTCTATTTCTTAGAAATTGTATTAGCTACATCATACGTTTACTTGCTTTTGCGCGCTCACCACTTTTTTTTTCAAGAAATTAAAAAAATCTGAAATTATTATAGTAGACTTGCCAACCTGCGTTTATCTGTTTTATTATATGTATTTGCTTGATTTGCCAAGTTTTGACAGTTTTGAGCTGATTTATATAGAGCACGTTGCAATGCCGTATTATTATGCGCCGATACCTTGCGAAATGTTAAGTTGCGCGGCGCGCACGATTGAGCCTTAGATTTATATTGTCAACGGATCCTGCTTGATCTCAAACCTCAGAATTGATTGATGCTGTAAATATGTTGTATATAAATTTCCGGTCCGCATGAAGCACGGTGCATATAAGAATGTACGCATTACTGTGTGTACCATAATACCCCATGAAGGCATGTCCATTAAACTTACAGGGTGTGCCAAAAATTGGAATGAAAACATTAATTGTGGTGTGGTTAGGTGTGGACGTGAAGGTTAACAACCTAGGCATGGATTAAACATAAAAATAGCATGTCTGTCTATTAACTTAATCTACTAATTTACATATTTGATTAGTTAATTAACACTAATTCATGGGTTTGTCTGTTTTCATAATGACAGAAGTGAGTCCAGCACATCGAAGAATTTCCAGACGTGATGAAGAGTGTAAGTGCCACCAGATTATCCTTTATTCACTTTTATTACGTATAGAAAGTTAATTAAAACTTCGTGTAATTATTTACTCAATCAAGACATTTTATGTTTACATTTTGTTAATTTATTTGAACAGCCACTCCTACCAAGTTAGAGTCAACACTTCCCTGGAAGCGTGACAGCATTGAAGAGGAACCTGGAGCTGCCATTCGTCATGAATTCCCAGCTTGGGCTGACAATAAAGAATATTTAGCATACAATTCTCCTACAAATACTTATTTGGGTAATTAATTAAATTAATTCTAACTAATTAATTAATCCACGTGACACTAAATACCACGCCCGTGCCATCTGACGGCTAAAAACTTACCTAACCATCCGATTAATTTACAATTTTTCCGACAGGTGGACTGGACAAAAGCAAATCTCCGACAATTTTTGGATTTTTCAAACGTGACAGCGTCTCAGGAGAAGGAAGTCGACGGGGATCAATCCAAAGTCTTCAACAACAAAGACAATCAGATTCTCCGCGACATTCCATCGGCTCAAGTTATGGGAGCCCCCCAGGGGGAGGCGGTCAGTTTGGAGAAGAAGATTCACCACGCCATGGTGCCACACCTACACCGCCATTGACCTCTAGGAGGAATTCCGCTTTCGCTGTCTGCATTCCAGAAGATGTGGCTGAGGAGACGGACAGAGATCTGATTGAAATTGAAAGTAAAAAATCCTCAGCCTCGGACGTATTTTATACAGACGCTGAAAATGCAAATCGTGCCAGTACGTCAGCGTCAGCTCAAGAATCAGTTCCAATGTCGACTGCAGTCACGCCGAAACCCGGACAAGACGACGGACGTCAATCTCAAACTAAACTCTGAGAATTTTAAAGTATTTCCAATTCAAATAACCTAATAAATTTGCAATACAATCTTTGTCGTAGGTCGTAGTCATGTGATCTAAGATGGCGCCCATCCAAGCGTACGTTGTTGCCATTTCTCCCGCCATGCATGCCTCGCTGGGTTCCTCTGAACGTTCCTATACATATTCCAGTATTATTATAAAAAAAACTAACTTGTTTAATTAGTTAAACAATTAATTAACACAACTCAATTTTAATAATCAAACATATCTATGACTTAAGGGGTCAAATACCAGACCAATGAGAACAAAGCGCGAGTAGCGCATATTGTGCGCGCAGGACCATAGTTACCTTTTTGCTTGCGCAGACATTCGTATCTGCGCGACTTAGGCGCTTGTAAATCCCTCTCCAAGAATATTTCTTCAATATTAATATTATTTTGGTTGGTTTTTAGTAGAATTCTGAAAATATTTTGTTTTAGTTTAATTTAAAAAGATCAAAAAATTATTCGTATTCAAATGTGCCATTTTAATTTCTATGTGCCGGGATTAAATAATTAATTCTTAATTTAATCTAATTTTTAATTGCTTAGAATGTTTTAGCTCACGAATAAATCTTCCCCGTCCTGTTAATTAATGTTTTAGGTTTTTAATTAATTAAAAAGAATTAATGGTAATGAATCAACGGAACAAAAACAAATGTGATGATCAAATTAATCAATTCAAGTGTTAGATGATAATGACCATTGTGTGATTTTAGTGAGTACCTGACCTCTGACCTGAGACATTGTGCTCGCTAATTAAAAGTGAGATATTGCAAAGTGATTTGATTGAAATTAAATAGAAAATGAGGGTTCGAGCGGTAGTGACCTGACATGTGAGTACTGAGCAAGTGACACGCCTTAAAAATTATGGTGATGATTTGTAATGTGATTATGTGATCCCACAGTTTGGTTTTATAAGACTAGGTTTGCGTGAAATGGGAATTTAGTAAAAATATGATTCCATTGTATTACGTCGATTGTTGAAAAATAATAAAGAAAATGAAAATACTGACATGTTCGTGACGAGATTTTGTTTGCAATGTCATTCAACGTTTATTTATTAATCCTCGAAATAAAGCGCGGCTCCAACCGCTGAATCTGATTCGGTGAAATTGACCTCAAATTCGGAAAACGCCCTTTTCAATTCTTCCTTCAAAATCAAATTTCTTAATAAAGCTGACCCTCCAGCCGTGATCTTCTTAATTCCTTTGTCCCGGAGGTCTCGAACCCCGACGAAGTCATTTAAATTGTTGACTAGCCCTTTGATGAGTCCTCGGGTCACGTGACCTATGGAAGTATTGAGCACTGAAATATTAGACAATGAAGCAGTTCCGCTTGGATCATGTCTTTCTCCGAATAAAGTAGGAGTCACGACCAAATCTGTTTCTGGCACGGTTTGAGCAGCCGCTAAGATTTTTGTCCAGACAAAATCTGCAAAAAAAATTATTAAAACATTTCTGGAAATAAGTTTCAACGCAAGAAGCCTAGCGTTACTCGACCATAGTCAGTTAAAAATATGCGCACAACGGCCCGAATAGTATGGGAAAATGGTAAGGTACCTTTAGTGAGCGTGATATCGAGACCTTCCGCGAATTTGATGATGGAATTGACAAAAGCTTGCAAGACATTCCCACCGTTTAAGGATGCTCCGACTGCCAAATATTCGTTTCCAAAGTATGGAAAATATTCTAGTTTTGAGTTAATTGTATTTGGCAGATTTGAACTTCGATAGACAATTTGAGCAGATGTGGACATATTAATAAATCCGGAATCCTTGTCCAATAAAGTGGAGTATACAGAACTTTGTAGGTCTCCGAGTGCCGGTCCTGAAATCAAAAATGATTTTATTTTCCGGAGAAAGTAAGATGTACGTTTCGGGTGCAATTCTTCTTTGGATAATTTGCGTAGAAAATGTATATCTCACTTTCTCATAATTACTGCTTTCTCTGACTTACCAATTGGAGTTCCAGCCTTAATCCCCAAATATTCGGAAGATAATTTCCCGACAACTTTGGAATCAACATCAGAAATATTTGGAAGCAAATGAATTGGAAAACCGGCATTTCCCATGATTTCTAAGTTCCAGCATTTCTTTTCAGAATTGAAGTAGCCCCAACTAGCTGCATTTTGATCACTCATCACAGGTTTCTTTAACCCACACAATTTCGCGACAAGGAAATCCTGAGAAAAATACAATTAACCTTTTTTAAATTTTTAAATTCTTCAAAAAAAATTGAAATATTGAAATACCATCACAGTTCCAGATGAGTCATAATTATTTAGAATTTCTGGAGAATTTTTGCTCAGCCAAAATAAAGTTGCACATCCATGGCCACTGCTAAGTCGAAGATGTGAATCTGGTACGGGGAGAGATGCCAAAAATTCAGGATCACATCTTTGATCCATCCAAGTGTATAAATTGGAAACGTTGTTGGGATCGTAATTTTCGAAAAAGTCGGACGGCTGATTAGATTTCCAAAGGCAGACACCGTGCATTTGTCCACATACTCCTAATTATGAAAAAGAAGAGTTAATTAGTAGATTGCCCAAGACAACACTTTGACAACGCTTTCTAAACTAGGTAAGCTCATACTGCGTATAAACAAATAAAATCGAGTTTAAGTGAACTTATTTTTCGAACCGATATGGTCCACGCTCGCTAGTAGATTGGCCGGCAATGAGGAAAGACATATTTCCAGAGTTAGAATAATTTTAATGACATCTTGTTCAGATGGAGAATCCAGTGAGGCCTGAATGAAAAGATACAGCGACATTTAGCAAACTTTAGAGAAAAAAACTGTATAATAGATCGAATTTGCGAAATAGGGTGAAATATTTGCAAACAATTCATACATTTGAATTATGCGTTACGATTTGTGTCGATATGCGTTACGATTTCTATGAGCCACCCTGTACCGTGTCGGGATCAATATTTTGCATTGATCCTCCTTCCCACCAACCAACCAAGCAACGGATAATTTTCTTTGTATTCTCAAATGTTGATAAAAAAAAATTAAATTGAGACTCACCTCAGTTTCTTTTGAAAATGTGGTCAAAACCTTTTGATTTTTGACAATGACAACTTTAACGGAAGTCGTTCCTAAGTCTATCCCTAAAATCGTTCGATCAGAACTATTTTTTGACATTTCTGATTCCGATTAAACAACCAACCAAGGTCTGTAAAAATTGACAAATGAATGGAACTATCAAACTGTCCACGATCACTCCATATAACACGAAATTTATTTTACCAGCTATAACTATAATGTATGTGAGTCAGTTGGTTTGATTTGGTGGGTGGAACTGGTGGAAGGTCAATACAAGTAATCATTGGTAATCACAAACAGAGTTAGAGTGTACTCGGTGTACCAAGAATTTTTGTACCCCGAAGATTTCAATAACGTTCAATATTCGTGAAAAATATTGTCCACTTAAAGATACATAATTCTAAAAGACTCTGAAAATGTACTTGCCTTATCTGCCGGAGTAGTTTCAGGTTGCGCTATTGCTATGAAATATAATATTACCAAGTGCCCTGTAAGGTCTACGGCCTACGTTTACAAAATAATTTGGAAGTTGCATTTCATTCCAATGCTGATAGTTTGAGCTCAGAATTAATCAAAATTATAGTAATTAGATATTATGCCGATTGAATGGACATACAAAAAACTCGACTAAAAATGTTCGATGCATGGAGGTTTCGGAAGGGAAATTAGTGAACTGTAAACTTTTAAATGTTTACTAAATTATATTTTTTTTAAGACCAATCACTTCAGTACATTCAGTGTAAACCTTACCTTACCTTAACCTTACTGGCGGATCTGGTGTTTTCATTTCAAGTGTGCCATGCAATGATTTCCGTTATGAAACTGTATTCAACACTGGAGTCAAGTTTAGTGGAGTTCGCCTGACGTCATAGCACTGCTGCGCCGCCATCCCGTAGCACAGTTCAAAAAATTTAGAATTCAACGCAGTGTTGTCTAAAAATATGAATTGTAGAACTCTTATTATTAAAATTGCGTTGGAAAATTAACAAAATCTTCATAATTCAGAAAAATACGAATGATATCTTTTAAATTGAAGGATTATGTAATTATGGTAACGAAAATTTTGCTCTTTGGAGAATGTGTGGCCCTTAAAAGGGCCGTTGGTTTAAGATTTGATGGAATTGAAACTTAAGCACGTTCTCCACGGATACGTCTTGCCAATTGGATGTCCTTGGGCATGATGGTGACTCTCTTGGCGTGGATGGCGCACAAGTTGGTGTCCTCAAAGAGACCGACCAAGTAAGCTTCTGAGGCTTCTTGAAGAGCCATGACAGCGGAGCTCTG
>JAQFYE010001604.1:0-21908 GCA_034694305.1 Protaphorura glebata | reverse complement strand
TATAAGTTTCAAATCAATCCGTTGACCCCCAGCCTACTTTTTTTTTCTGCCTTGCCGATTTCACTTATAATTACTCAGTATAAATTGTTTTCGTTGTTGATAATTCTGCTTCCTCGTCTAATATTCGTGCAATTTTCTTGTTACTGGCTTGATACTTGGTAGGACTGACCAGCGGATCTTACATTTCCTCCGCGCGGTTGCTCTCTTCCAGTTAAGACACTTTGCTATTTAAACATGACCAACACAAAGCGCTATAAATCAACGTTATTGAGACCACCAAACCACCAACCAGCGCAGCGCTTACTATCCGAGAAGTTTGTTTTTTGATTTGGGATGCATTAGGGTTCGTAAGCTATTGTGTTCTGATTGGTTTGAAACTTGTTAGGTACGACCAAGCGCTATTGTGTTCTGATTGGATTGAAACTCGTTATGTACGACCAAGCGATATCTCTCACGGTGGTTGTGGTGTGGTTCGGACACTTCACTATTTAAATTTGGTCAACAAGCGCCACTTAAATCGACGTGTTTGGTTTTACTGTTATTTGGAAAGAAAGATTTGAGTTTTGTAAGCGTCTTAACTGTTGACTGTGTAACCAGACAGATGACAGAGGATCTTAGCTTCCCTCAGGGTGCTTGGTCAATCAAGGTCAATATTGACTTCCAATTCAGACACAAGTATACAGGGTGGTATCTAGCTTTATATGCTTAATATATGCTAATTATACACGATTTTAAGAAGATAGATAAACTTGAGTTACAATTAGTCGACTGTAAATTAATAAATTGTCCTTACCCTGCCCAAATCAAATAAAACAAACACGAAAATTCCGAACAAGTGAACTCAGATTTTCTTTTTGACAGTCACAATTTTTATAGACTACACACAAATACAGTCACTCACACGGTTAATTTCAACAGTTTGGATTCAGAGCAATGGAGTTAAGAATTCAAAACTGATAAATGACAGTTCGTAAACTCTTATTTCGAATATCAACCCGAAGTCAATTCACACGCGGTTAAATTTTATTTCTTCCCGCCTACACAGACTTGAAATAGTAAATATTCCGAATTCTATGACACACGAGGTGGAAACGCACAGAGAAGTCTTTACACGGAGAATCTTTGTTCGATCTATTTAAATGATCGCGCCTGGTCTGAAATACATTCATCATACGTTGACCTAGGTTATGCAGGTATGCTCATTGATTGTCTTTCATTCCAGACAGAGTCCGAAGCAATTTTTTTAAGCCTTTCATCGATGGAAACCCCTACTTCCACCTATATTCTCCTCCGTCGTGAAATAGACGCACGTTTGTCTTACATTGCTGACACTAATAAAGAATCGTATGTATATTAGTAAACTGAAAATCCTCGACAACGCTTTCACGTTTACGCCAGAGTGACCTTGAACAAAAAGGAACACTGAGGTTATAATACTGGTGGATAGTATCTCGATGACAGAATTCAGATATAACATGTCACATATTCTTTGTCAATGATGCCTTATCGTCTATTTTACGATGGAGAAACTCCCCAACGCTGTTATGCAGGTTCTTATTTCATATGTCAGAGCCTGACGAAAAGAAATCGACCACTGTACGAAAAGGTAAAAACCTACACACGTCGTGTCAAAAATATGTAGCCAGTACCCAGTAACCGTGATGAATTATATCAGTTCTTTGCTTCAGCCCGATTGTCGGTTAGAATAATATAAATCGCAACAAAAACAGTAATAGGATTATTTAATAACTCGTCATGCTTGTTGTACTTGGTTCGGTAAGTACACGTTCTTAAAAACATAGTAGTTCAACAAAAACAAAATCGTAACAGAATCACGATTACATGTCAATGAACATTAAATATCAATAATTGGCAAAAAAAAAAAAGTATCACTATTATTGAAATAAAGTGAGGTCCAGCTAGCTAAACAAAACATATTTTCTCACATGTGAGAGAAGTCTAACGAGCTAACAAAATCAGCTTTTCTCACAAGCTCCTCATGAATAAATTAAAATATCACATTCAATAAATACAGTCAGTCAACCGTAAATCTGCCCAAATATACAAGAGTATATTGCCCGTAAATTCATCGGTTGAAGGGCCGTCGGTCTCTCCAACGGAGCGACGAGGATGTATTCATGCTTGGATTATTCGAACCAGGTGTTCTTCCCGACATCGGTGAATCCCTGTAGGGGTGTCGAGAGAATGATTGCCGTCCTCCACTGTTCGCCCTCATGGGACGTCCTGAACCAAAACCTTGATTTTGAGAATGTGTATCCGAGTTTCCCCATCTAGGATTACCACCACCACCGTAACCTCGACCTCGTCCCCTGAAACAAGTAAAATAATTAGGTTTGGCATCGTGATTCCTACAGGCGGGCCTAACAGTTTTGATATGTGAAGGCGAAGGCACGATCTCTCAGGAAGACAAGTTTCAAGTTCAGTTTTATTCAAGTGTCAAGAACCAAGTCAACAATTTTGAAAAAAATATTTATCAAACGTTATGCTGTTCTCCCCTCGGCGACACCAATAATACAATTTATTTAGACATTCTATAGTGGTTTTCTATGGCGATTTCCTTGTACACCTCAGCTTCGAGTTACTTAGGCACAATAGGAAGCTAACGCATTTTCTATGAAAAATGGATGATGAGGTTTAAATAAGCCTGGCCGACGAATGTGGGAATTGTTTTTATTACAGTACAAAGTGTTGAAATAATTTATGAAGCTCACCTTCCACGCCCTGAATTCATTTGGCCGCCATCATTTCGGTTATAATAAGTTGAGCCAGATTGAGGGGGGCGGTATGTGCGGCCTCGATCCATGTTATTGAATGGTCTTCCTGAATTTGAACCTCGCGCTCCTCGTCCAATTCCGGTTCTAGGCCCCGGTTTATTAAAATTAGACTGTCCTCCTGACCCTTGACCGGATGACTCAAGGGCTACAAAGTCATCCACATGTAGTGAAGGTGGTCGAGAAGTATTTGGCGGCCTTGATCGGAACGGGTCAAACCCATGTGGCCCCGGTCGTCCGGCCCCAGAGTTCATTCCTCTACCGTATCCACCTCTGGCGAGTGGCAAGAAACATAAAAAATGTAGGTTAGCCAAGCTTCAAATAAAAATCTTGCGAAATCGACCTTTAAAATGTTACCTAGACGAATTTCCTCGCATTCCCGAATTATAACTGGGCTTCCTAGGAGATAATCCAAGCAGACCAGTATTCATACCGCCTTCATGCGAATACGGAAACTCGATACAAGTTTTCACCTTCAGATCAACAACCTCGATTGGATTTCTCAGCTCACTTAAATTACTAGGCAAAGTGCGCTTAAAGAAACTTTCAAGCTCTTTCATCAAATCCAACCCTGGCACCACTGCTTGAGTCATGTCAATTAAATCGCATTTTATCTGATAACAAAAACTAGACGTAAAAATTGTTTAGAATAAACTCGATGATCATATGTTTCTTTGTACCAATTCACTGTCTGAGCAAGTTTCCATTTCCTCGTAAAATGTTGCAGGAAGTGACGTGATATAACTTGACGACAACAGTATCCGATCCTCTAAGAGGACAGAAATCGGACGATGTGCAAAAGCCTTGATGAAAGGGTCAGGTGGTGCGAGCAATACTTCGACAGGAACAGAAGGACTGGCAATTCCTCGCTTGTCAATTGATTCAAGCAATTTATTCAAAGTTTCCAGAGATCCCTCCAAGCTGGCGTATATTTGATAAGTTTCTTGATCTATAAGTTAGATAAATGCTGTGACCATCCCTTTGACCTTGTAGTTGTAGAAATAAAATTTTATCGTAAATAAACTTACTCTCATCAATCTTGGCCATCCATTTTTCCAATTCAGCCTTGACCTGAAGTAACGGATGTAAAGGACCGGGTTTATTGTTTTGAGAATCACCAACCCCAGATCGTGATTGTTCCAATTCAGTTTTGATTTCAGAAACATCTACTGCTTCCTCCGAAGGCTGCTCTTCTTTTTTAGTAATTGTGTTTTGCGCAACCCATGAGAGAACCTTCGACAATTCTGGCATACTCAGAGTGTTTTGTCTAATCGATAAGCAATTCTCTGCGTCCTCCTGGAAATGTTAAATCTCATAGAATCTCTCAAACATGAGATTCAAATGATGAATGTACGGGAACATATGGAATGGACAGTGTTCTCAAAAGTCGGACATAATCGAAATATACTTGCAATAACTATTTTAATTAATCAATCATACCTTAGGTGTGACAAGGCAATTTAAGAAATTCACGAAAGCTGCAACAATTTCAACCATTGGTGAAATTGCACTCTCGTCTTGCAAAGGTCTCGCTAGCTTATTTGTAAAATTGTTCAGTGATTCTGATTTCTTGTCCAGAGCACTAAAAGAAACAAACGTTTATATATCTTCCTAAATATTTTATACTCATCAATATGCGTTATTCGACTAACATTCTCAGATGGTAAAAGCCATACTCCGTTTCCGAAATTATTTGTAGAGCATGGAACACATTTTCGGCCACCAATGCCTTCAAAGCAATTACGTTCAAGTCGAATGAATTTAAATAGGAGAGAAACGCTGAGCAAATGAGGGTAAGAGTTTCCTTCTGTGGGAGTGAATTTGTTCGAATATAATCAGGAGTGGGCTGATTCTCCAGATGTCCGATATCAGAGCCGGAGAGAAACAGGTTGAATTCGACATCACAGAGCGCCTGGAAAATTGTGACAATATGGCGTTGTCCCTGAACAACAATGGACACCAAATAATTTAATTAAAAGTTGAATAATTAGACTGTTGTATTCCGAACACAATGCGTATTCATCTTTGTACCTGCGCGTGGGCCGAAAGATCCTTGGTTGGACAACTAGTCAAAATTGTGCAGAGTAAACATACAAATTCCGCAAACTTTTCATCCATTTTAGTGAGAGCCCGATATACTTGCATTACGCCAGCTTTGAATAGACCATGGCTACTAATCAAAGAAGCTAAGAATTCCAGTAATCTTGATGTCCGCACAGAGCACTAGAAATAAGAACCAGGTAAGTTGCATTGTAAATTAAACCTTCCATTTAATTTTTGGGGAAGTATATAATGCACCTATGTAATAAACTTACATGGAGAATGCGACTTTCAGTGGCACATTCAACCCAAGCCTTCACAGATGAAGTGGGTACAGCAGAATCGTATGTACGCGGAGGACTATTGCTTCCAAAATCCATTTCTATAGAAGCCATAACTTGGTTCATTACAGCACGGCAAACTACAAGGCATGACGACCCGGATAGATCTGCTAGTTTTAGGCAAAACTGTTTCAGTGCACTTAATAATTCCGGATGAGCAGACTCGCAAAGGAACTCAATCAGCTATTGCAAAACACAATTATATTTACAGTCCATTTTACACTTAAATTAAGTTAAGTTTGAATTAGTCTTACCTCCTGAATCTGAGAAGACGCACCGTGAAGGTACGCACTCCAGAGACGTTTTTGTCTAACCCATTCATCCTTGTCATCATCCGACAACTTAGTATTTGTTTGAATTGGAAATGGGAATGGCAGGAGTTCAGAAAGCATTGATATCCCCGGAATAAAACTAGCCGGACCAGTCCAAACGAACCTAACAAAATAATTGGATACTAAACGCAATCAAATAATTAAACGAAAAAAAAAATCTTACTTTATGATTTCGTTGATCATTGCTGTCCAAACGCTCTTTGTCAATTCCTCCTCAGATTCCTCCCCAAGCTTCATTGTAGGTATGGTGTATGCCAGAAGCGTATTAATAATGTGAACTTCTATTTCGATAGCTTTGTTATGAGACAAAGAATTTTCGGGGAATGATTTCAATAATGAATAAGCTTGAAGCAGAACTGGAACTGGAGTCAAATCTCGAAATTCTGTACGGAATAAAACATTTTATAATAACTAGCCTTTCCGCTACTTCCGAATTTTCTTATAGTATTTCATTTCTTACCCGTGTTTCTAACTTCGATTGTTCTAGTTAGAATTTTTCTGAAGAGACAAACAAGTGGGAGGAGAAGCGAAAGAAGGGCATCTCCTTTTGACCCGGCTAGTAAGTACGTCTGTACGGCTACATGCTCAAAGTCTTTGAAAATTCTGTTTAATATTGTTATGAAATCTGATAGTACATCTTCATTGTTCATTCTAACATAAGCCATCATGTATTTTAGTTGTTTGCTACTTTGCGCCTCTTCCGATCTCTGAAGAACTGTAGTGATGTCATCGTGATCCAATGATCCCGCTGTGAAAGTAATGTTCAGTTGTTAATTTATTGGGAGTCATTTCATTTGTAGTGTCCATGCCAGCTTAACTGTGGAAAAATCATGGGCTGAAAAAACAGTAAATCGACAACGTAACTATAAGGTAAGGTCATACATCCAAACAATAGAACTTTTCGCAAAACATGTTACCAATATGGAAATGACAAACTCTATTTTTTTGGACAGTATGACCTAACCTTATAGTTACGTTGTTAATTCACTGCTTTTTCAGCCCATGATTTTTCCAGTTAAGATGGTATGAACAGTAGCTACTAATATTTTTACATACCAAAATGGCATAAAATTCTTAACACTGTTACAATTTCGGGGGTGAACCCCCAATTCTGTTCTTGAGTAGTTGGAGTCACAAGAAAGTCTGTCAACTTTCCTTTGATAAGATGACAGAGGGACTCTATTCCGTCATAAGTGAAATGGACTTTATCCAGTGTTGGTTTCAAAAACGGTAATAATTCATTCAGTTTGTCACTTCCTTCGTAATGATCACTGACTGATGTAATAAGTTCATAGATCTCTGATCCATGCTGTAGAAAAAATTAGTAATTAGTTTTGTCAGATGAATATATACTCGGATTTTAGAAAATCAAAGAATTATTGCTACTTACAATTCTAAGAAACTCGAAATCATCCGTGAATTTTACAACAAATATAACTATGTCCAAAGCATATCCCTTTCTTGCGGACTTAACTAGTCGGCTCAATTTTTCAGTATTGTTAACCGTTCTTGAATCAGCATCCCTGACGCATTTTAGCAGAGGACCTATCAGATTTCCAATAGACAATGTGCGCCTTAGGGCTTCCCGTCCAACTGAAGTGACTAAAAATGAGTAAATCTGTTGCAGACACTGGATGTCTTCATCTTTGTCGTCGACAACATTTCTCTCCAATTCCACACCTAATACGTCCATGCTTCTCATGATCTGCAAGAAAATGGACGATTAAAAAAATATTATAGCATTAATCCTAAGCAAATTGAGTTGCGTATAGATCGACCCAAATACAAATTCCAATCCCAGAAGGCTGTTAATGTAAATTGAGAGAACTAGAAAGTCGTGTTTACCTCCAAACAATGTGCAAAATGGAGTGCGACACCACGCTTCTCCTCCCACCGTAACAAGGCCTTGATAACGAGTGTCGTAAATTCTGCCTCCGAACATAAGTACACTAACCCTTCTTCCCAACCAAGTAGACACAAAATGAGATCGCAAATCGGAGTCACAAACTCATTCGCTTCTTTGAATGTCAAAAGTGCTGAACATATTTTCATGAGTCCGGTCTCGCGAAGAAGACGAATGAAATTGAGTTTAGGGTCATGTCCCGGACCAACTGGCGGTAATTCAATCACTGTATCAGCTGGCAATACTCTAACTGGAAATGCTAATGCTTGTTCAATTCGATGAGCCGTTCCACACAACTGTTCTAAGATAGCTGAACATTGGGCCGAGATATTGTGTCCAAGGCTAGAAATTATACTGCCCTTTGGTGACCCAGGTTCGTCGTTTTCATCATGCACCACAGTCTGAACGATTTGTTCCATAGCTTGTATATTTGACATGAAAGTGACTTTATTTAGAAAAGTCCTAAATGCATACGAAACTCTTGTTGTTGATGAAGTGTCCAGAAAATAGTCAACAAGCCGTTGAAATCCACTGACACCTTTCTCATTGACGGAAACAGAAAACAGACGGAACCCTGATGGACAAAATTCAATTAACACGGATTTAGTCGAGTTCGTAGAAAGATGGCTGCAGTAAACATAATTCGTTCAAGATTTTAAAAGATTAAAAGTAAATACCAAGACGTGTGCTGAGCGTAGCATCCAAACTTTTCAGAATCAGTGTCTGAGTGCTGATAATAGTTCTCAGCTCGTTGTCCATTAGTACGTCGAGTAGTTTGTGCTGGAGTGATCTATTTCCTTCGAATTCTAATTTTAGGAGCTCTTCGGCTATGAAACCACCGTAATTGCAGACGCAGTGGACCAGCTTCAGGCCAACCTTGATATGTCGAATTTTGAATTTTATCGATGCCTGATTCTTCACGAACTCCAGGTCTAGACCCGTCCTAACCCAGAAGCGCACTGACTTCAAAACTGAAACACAAAGTCGATATTTAAGTAAGCGATTCAGTAAACTGACAAGCGAATTGAGTTGACTGGTGTTCAAGTTAATTTAGTCAAACCTATTATAGTTAACACAACTCACCCTCTTGGTCTTCTTCTCCAATTGCGTTCAGAGCTTGGTGCAAGAACGGTAACAACTGCTCCATTTTTTCAACCCAGCTATCAATGACAGCATCATTGAGAGAATCAAATTCACTTATTGCCCCTAGTAGTTTGCTTGCTGCAAATTTGTCCTCATTGACAGACTTTCTCAAATATAACTCAATTTTTTGACTCTGCGGACAATCAAAAGACCAACATAAATCTAAACAAACTATAAGCAATCACTCCGTATAGACTGATAGTTCCCTACTTACCCGAAGATGCTGAACCTCGTAAGTGTCAAGGAAAGGGTTGAAACCACGACCGATCTTCTGCGGCCATACGTCATCCCATTCGTTGTACTCGTCATCTCCATAATCTGGCATTTCCTCATCGCTAATAATTTCTTCAACAGCAGGGTCGGCGAAATCATCTCCAAACGAATCCTGGTCGCTTAGTAGTTCGTGTGGAGACCCAGGCTGTGAAGTAGAGTTTTTTCCAGGAGTCGAGAAACTTTCTTCTTTGTCTGTCGAAGAGCGAACCCCCACAGCTTTTTCTCGAGACACCTGCTTTCTCTGCTTTTGTGATGATTCTATGAATTCATTGTTTATCGTACTTTTAAGATCTCTGATAGAATCTGATTGAAATTTGAAGTCTTCAGCCGTGTCGGAAATTTCTCCATCCGAAATATCCTCTGTTTCCATTAATAAGGGTAACAGCTCTTGGTCATTTGATTCCCCTGTAAGCCCTTGCTCATCAAAGGGTTCCTCGTCCGAACTGACAGCTTCGACTTTGGCTGTGACATCCCCTGGCTCCAAATCCATTGGTTCGGATTGCGGAAAAATTTTGATTGGACTAAAGTTAACTCTGGTTGTGATTGTTGGGATGGCTTGAGGCACGTCTATCGTTAGTGTGCGTATTGGAGATGGTTGTTGCTGCTTTACCGGAGTTGGAGGACTTGGCAATTCTGGTATTGGCATTGATATTGCTTCTGCAGAATAATTACAAAAATAAATTCTAAAGTACTGGAAGGTTTAATTAATAACTTGACCTTTTTTCAACTTACCACTTTTAATAACTGGGCTTGTCTCTCCTTCATCCTTCACCATGATCGGGCTAATTGAAAAATCAACATTTTCAATAGTTTCTGGGCTTCTTGATCCTGATATATCAAGAGGAACTGAAACTGTTTCGTCTGTCAAAACTTCAATTTGCTTGATTTCCTCATCACCAATGCTGTACCCGTACAATGCCAAAGTAACCGTTGCATAGTGACCTCGGATTAGAATTGCGTCTGTGAGTATCTACAGGGAAAACATATATATTTGTACATATTGTTCCAAACAAATTAAATCTAAGAACTCACTTCTGGTTCCTTGTCAGAACAATTTAACTGAATCTGGCTCTTCTCGCAATATTTGAAAATCTCTAACATTGAAAATGTTGGTTTCGTTGAATGCTGAAGATCGTTGTAGTAAAACTCCAGATACAGTTCAGCAGGGTTGGTTGCTCTAAATCAAAAGATACTAAGTTCAATATAAAAGAATTTAGTAGAGTCACTCAAGGTATTATACCCCAGTTGAAAAGACCCGTTTGGGCCTAGTGAGACTTCGGCTCCGAGTGGAATAATTCGAATTTCAGTGATCCGTGAATTTTCTTTGAGTTGAACCAGGTCCGAATTTACATCCTGTTGAGGACATAATCGTATAGCGTGTCTCAGATTAATGCACAAATTCAAAGCAATTTATCGCGATTATGCTATGCTACGAAATTTGAAGGGTCATGTCCTAAGTCTACTTACTTTACTGTCCTCGTGGTCAAATGTCCCAAGAAACAGAAGGCAGGTCTCGTTCGTCCTTTCTTCCTTCTGTTTAACTTCAACTTCGGTTTCTGTTTTGCTTGAGACAGCGTCTGGACAGTCCGGGGTCTCCAGTTTTACCTTCTCCAAGTCCATGCCAAATCCTCGTCTTGATTTTCACGAATTTCAACTAGTCGACCTTAAATTATGAAAATAGTACAGAAGAAACGATTGTATTTAATGTCACTCTTGAGCGAGAGCGTAGACGAACACTTATATTTGTTTTTTTTCCTTTTTTCATACTGCGGATACTGCGGATCTCTACGAGAATAAATTCATATAATCAAGTACAAAATATATTTTGTTTGGTACTTTATCATTGTCATACTTCATGAGCACTGTCATTAATTGTCTTACATTCCGGACACGTGACGAAAGCCTAAAGAAAGCATTACATGAACTTGAGTGATAAGGCACCTGCTCCAAGCAAAATAGAAGGATGACAATGTTCTAACGATTCAGCGCGAAGTCCGCAAAAGTATTCCTAATGATTGAATTAAAAGTTTTAACGAACGGCTTAGACAATTCTTTGACGATTGCATTTTGCCAGAAAATGTACGGTTACGGTATTCCTCCAAATATTAAAAACTTCGCCATCCGGCCGTCTGATACACAGGGTTAATGTGATGACTTTCTAGATTTTTTCTAATGAACTACGACTAACAAGGGAACCTTTCCACGTGAATTTTTCCGCAAGTTCATTGTGTTATACTAACACACTGTGGTGTGAAATATCTCGGGCCGGTTTTGCCGCAAAATGCTTTGTCTGACCTCCGGAGGTCAAATGTAATGTACAGAGATGGGGATTGAGAAACCATTCTCCCGCAATAGGCCTCATTTGTGTACGTGTTAAAAGTGAGGCCTCCTGGAGATATGGTTTCTCAATCCCCATTTATGTACATTATATCTTGACCTCTTGAGGTCACGTTAAGCATTTTACGGCAAAACCGGCCAGAGATATTTGACACACTGTGTTAGTATAACACAACGAACTTGCAGGAAAAAATTTCAGGTCGAAATTCGATGATCACTTGGAAAGGTTCCCTTGTAAGCCTTTTCGAAAAATCTATTTTGTAAAGTGATCATCATAGATCACCTATATAAAAGTTGGTTCGGTTTGGGGAGTGCGGCTGGAGAATTGGGATAAAAATTCAAAGATAAAATATTCTTTGGTTGTTAAGATTTGTTATGTCTAAGTCAGCTAACTTTCAGTGAACCTCTACATATTTTATATTCCTTTGAATAGGAATATGCAAGGATTTTCAATCCTTGCTTCCTTTCAAAGTACACCGGACTTGACTTGAATATTTATTTACTAGATGAGTTCTTGATTGGACTCGATTGTCGATACGTATATATTTAAGTCGATAACTACATAGGTCACACAACATAAACATCGAAGACGTCACATTGAGTTATCAATGAGTGTCACTAATTCCGACTGTACCTAAACTGTAACTGTAACTATAATTCAATAATTAAATGAGAGTTGAATTTGAAAATTTGAAATACTAGGACTTACCAAATTACCAACTATGCCAAAAACCGACCATCCACTTGACAATTGCTTACTAGATTTCTGTTATTGTGGATCTGGAGGTCTGATAATTTAGTACTGGAATAGCCAGTGCTGAGCTGTTGGTGTTCTTATTTTTAAATATTAAAAACACGAAAATTGGAAATCCGAATTAACAAACCCGACGTCAGTTTTGAAATTCGTCCCGAAACATCAAAACCTGAAAGGAGATGGCGCCTGCGACACAGTTGGTCATAAACGCTAGACATTTGCCCGCTCCCGGTGAAGCACTGCAAAAGTACTATATTTTATACAGCATACCGTAAATAATCAAATAAGCGCCTGGGTCTGGCGTCTGGTAAGAAGTACAGGGTGTCTCGAATGAATGTTGCGGGTTTCAAAAATTCGCAGCTTCCAAAATAAAGAGTAGATTTCCAAAACAAAAATTGTTACCGAAATTTCGAAAGGACTTGTTTTTTTTTACAATTTTGACATTTTTCGATTTGTGAAGGGTATTCTCGCTATAACGGACGTTTTTATTTTTACACTCTGGAAGCCTTACAACGTTATTTAGCATACGACATTTAGAAGGTTTGGCACTGAATTTCACTGTCTGTCGATATATCTCTTTTCAAATCTTTCCGGCATCTAAAAGAATCATTTTTAAAAGATTTTTTTTCAAAGTTCAGATTGCCAAAATTTCAAGCTTTCTTTTTGAAATTCTGAGATTTTACACCTTCGAAATTTCGTATGCTAATATCGTTGTTGGGCTCCTGGAGTGTAAAGATAAGAAAGGCCGTTATATCGAGAATACCTTTCATTAATCAAAAAATGTCAAAATTGTAAAAAAAAAATCCGAAACAGGTCCTTTCGAAATTTCAATAGCAATTTTCTTTTTGAAAATCGAATCCATATTTTGGAAGCTGAGAATTTTTGAAACCCGCAACATTAATTTGGGACACCCTGTAGAATCATTCCCCCTAAGTAGATTCTAGAGTGGACTGGGAAAGGGAGCGGATTATAGACACCAGAATGGATGGTCTATGATATTTACAATTCCAACTCGGACAATAAAGCCACTGTCCTTTTGGCATCTAGATGTCTAATATTACCTGTATTTTCTGGAACTTTAGTTAAATACTTTCAGAATTATCCCGGAGTATGGAAATAAGTGCAGGCTCGGCTGTTTTCGCTTTTTAAGCCCTTATTCACGCTGTTAATGTATTGTTCAATTATTTTTTCACTGAGCAGAGTAAGAATAGGTTTCCATACAGTGCAGGCGGTTGCTAGTTGCTAATCGGGAAAGGTTTCATTGTTGATATAATTCGGTCCGCCTAAAGAGAAAGCAAAAAATAGGTTGAACAGGGATGAAGCAAATTGGGATCTGTGCCAAGGAACCGGTTTCTGGTAGCACTGTGAAATAATTGTAGTTTGTTGTAGTTGCGTCTTACGGAGGAGGGATAGTTCAGCTGGCATGGGTTGATGGGCATGTAATAATTTACAGCTTTTCCGGACAGGATCGGACCTCTTCAAAAAAATAGTGAACGGAGACTCATTTATTCTACGAACGTCCAGGACCTTATAACTTCTACCATCAGGATGCTCGAATTGAGCTAATTCTTCCGTATTCTCAATTCCTCATAAAATTCTAATAGCACAACCCATCAACAGAATTCCAAAATAAACTTCACAATAAGCAGAGAATTTCAATGAGAACGCTTCTGGGTTGGTACACGTGAATATTCCCTGCACCTTTTTCCAGAAGTATTACGATCATATAGTGTAGAATACAACGCCATGACACGTTCGTGTTATGTGCCAGTTGTTTTGATAGGTCAAGTCGTCAATCGTAGATACGATTTGGTATAACATTTAAATGTGTCGTAACAAATAGCATTACTTTTACATTGAGGTAATCGGGAATTTGCTTCGTTATACCCCAGGTCATCACCGTCGTAGGTCCAGTGTGATCACACAATCTACTACAAGATCCAATACACTGTCGACTGTCGTCGGTCGAACCGTAAGATCAGACGCGAGAGTGCTCACTCCGTTTCTTCAAATGTTTATTTTGGGGAGGTCGTCGAAAAATAGTAATTTGTTCATAGTTAAAGACCTTATCGATAAAGGAGTTAACGGTTTTAATCTTTGATGCGACCGCGACCCAAGGATGATAGGGAATTCCTAGAGCGAAAAAACTTAGTACATATTTTCACTTTTGCATAGCGCGTTTGAACGACTTGACCTCGGACATCCTACGACCCTACCTTGACCTTAGGTGAATTGCAGTGGTCAAGTTGTTAGTTGGTTAAGTTCTTTTATTCAGGTCAAGAATTTCACAAAACTGTTCTAGAAACTCTCTCCGAATTTCTAGAATACAGGAGTGCTTGAGTGATGCTGGGCAATCCCATCCAACCTATAAAGAACTCAGCCTAGACAGAGAAAAACCATGGCCAATGTGCTTACGCTTACTAACTCATTTTAACAAACAATTGAAGAATGGTATAGCATTTCTTCTTTCGCAGTAGAAGTAGTTTTCAAGCAAAATATTTCATCCATTTTTGCAGCGATAATTGGTGGAATGTATAATTAGTTCGTCTTAAAAAGAATGCTTTATCGTCACGTTGCTGTCTTGTACATTATGCTCATCACGAAGTGATCAACTTTCACCAATGGTTAAATCTGCTATCTCTTGCATTCCAGAGGAAATGTGGTTCTTGCACACAAATTCCTTGCCTACTTTCGCGTCGGTTTACTCAGATTTTTTGGATTTATGCATTATGTAGTAAATGATGGCAAAGAGTCGCAATGCTAGGTTGTAATCCATTTACGGTAACGTCATTTTTCTCTTCCACTAATATATTCCTTCTGCATATTATGTGTAATTGTCAATTCCTTGACTCTACTTTTGCAAACAAACATTTTGCAAGTAAACATTCCTACATGACTTCGTCTCCGCCGGTTAATTTGTTTAGTGGGTTGAGTTCGTCTAGCGAAAAGTCTTGTTTGTCGTAATGTCTACGTGGGCGATTGAATCGTCGTAGTTTGGGATATAGATCTGACGATCCCAAAAATTTCTATTCTGAAGGATATGATTGTGTTTTGCGTAGGAGTTTCAAAGTCTCTCTACCTCAAGTGGGTTTACGTTTCGAGTCCAGTTTTTTCTCAAGCCGTCTGACGTGAGCAGAAATTTTTGGGACCCTAGAAAGTAACCTAGGAACGCCGGCGTACTGATGAAATTGTGCAAAATCAATAATTCGTTCCTCCTTTTGGAAATCAAATCCCGTTCCCACGTCTCAGTGCTTTCCCCGAAGTCAACGGTTCATCATTCAGGAGATATCTTCTTAAAATACCGAAACCGTCTTAATTTCTCCATTAATCCATACATTGTTAAAATAGTGCCAGAATTACCCGCACGCAGTGTTCATTTCTCCCGTACCTCTCCTAAAAATCTCATGATTACGTTATTTTGAAATCGGAACAGTGAAAATAAAATAAAATCAGTTTAGCGCATGCATTTGCATGTGCTTGTGTTTACGTTTGGTTTTGGGCGCGGTACTTGGCGTTCACTTTGACATCTCCTTTTGTAAAAAGAAAGCGTCACAAATCTCTGAGGACTGATAAGTCAAGTTACTAAAGACATGCCGATTTTCGCACCTGACACCTGACACTTGAGAGTAAAGAAGTGTTTTCCACGAACAAATATTCCCTTGTGGGTTTTCTCAACTTGATGTGAATGTTCTTGATTAAACTGCCTTTTATTTTCTTAGGAGGAATGAAACGTGGGAAAGCATTAAGAAATGACTGTCTTGAGTGAAAGTGGACTTTCCCCGGGGAAAGTACGGAGTACAGAGTATACTATACGTCCGCTACGTCTCAAATTTTGTCTGCCTTTTAAAAAGATAACGCTACAATAAATGAAATTGTCTTATTTGCCATGCAACGATTATACATTATATTCAACTATTTGAAGAGATAACTATGTTTATTTGACTGAATTAAATCGGTTGACTATAAAATTTCTTCCTGAAGTCGTATCAAATTTGAAGTTGGATGCAGCAAACTTCTGAATTCGTGAGTAAAAGTCCAGTAATAATTTGGATTAAGTAATGAGAGGAATACAACGTTGGCTTACAATCAAATGATGAAGATGCCTTGTGTACCTCTCTTAATTGAAAAGTTCGAGAAGATTAGCCAATCTGATGATTTTTCTCGGTCTTTGCATTGCATTGATTGAATTACCCTGACAGTATCAAATAATCCGTGAAGCCAAAAAACGACTGTTCGAGAATTCGATCCAAGGATTTCGCGAAGAGAGCGCAACCAGCTTTATAAATAGACCATTTCGTTTTGTACTCGGCTCTAGAAATCAATGACCGGAAAAGCGATATTGTGAAATGACAAGCAGAAAGAGTATGTGAATGTTTTGTGGAGAGCTGGAATCACGCGTGAGGCCTGAGACTTGTGGTTAGATTTGCTAATGTATTCGGGAAGATAAGTCTGTGATATTTTAATAGTGCTCCGACGTCATCAACAAGGATATTCATGAATAATAAATGATCGATTTAAGATAATACATATAATAGACAATAACAATCAGGGATAAAGTATATATTACACACTAGATTAAGAAACAAAAAAAAAACATCAGTCAAAATGGCTAATATGGCTCAACTGGTTCGTCGTCAGAGCTCAAGGGAGCTCAGACCGCAAAAATCCTATGATCGAATCGAACTTCGGGAGCTTCACGGGAGACTCTTAAGTTCGGATGGAAATGCGGTCAACTCGGTCAATTATGGAGCTCTCAATGCAGCGTTCAAGGATGATCCAGATCCCGAGGTTCGTGTCCCTTCGTAAAGTCTTATTGTTTTATTTGGACGCTAACAAATGATATCATGCACATAACTATATTTTCATCGTCCTTTCCCTTGTGTTCTACAGGGCGCGTCAGAAACTGACCATTCAGGGTTACGAAAGCAAAAATTCTACCTTTACCATTCACGTGTGATTCATATCCTTATCAAAAGTACTGTAATTCCAGAGTGTCTGAGCATTTTATATTTGAGAGCACGATATGGACGTCCAGTCAAGTTTAGCATTTTAGAGCAAGGGAACGAGATTTATTGTTTCCGGTTACTATTTCTATCCATTCGATTCGGATGAATTCTGATATCGAAATGTCAATAATTTCTTTACAAGGTTGACAGATATTTCCCACACTATATAAGGAAGACTTAAAAGAAGCTATCCCAAAGTGACTTGCTTAATGGAAATACTTTCTCACTGGTTTTTCAATATGACTTTACAATTAACGAAATAATGTACTTGTAATTTCTGATAAAAATGCACTCACTTATGACTACATTTACTCATCTACATATGGAAGTCACAAACTAACCCTTTGAACTCGGACAAGACTCTGACCCTACCCTGCGGTTTCTAATTTCATTAAAGCTAAGCAATTAGGCATCTGTCAGGATTCTAGACCACAGTAGCGGGATTGCGGTGCGTAGATTGGCCCACCCTGTACATTACATTCCACTTGTCAAGAAAGACACGGTTTAGATTACATTTTCGGGAGGAGATTAGGACAGAGATGCAGGGGATTTTTCTTTTGTGCCAACCTTCTGTGAGCAGTAGGGATGTCATATGTCAAGGAAGGATATACGAATGGTTTACTTTGTCACGATTGTGTTACAACCACTTTATCATGTCCTGACTTTATTTAGTCTGATTGGTCTTATCTTTACTATAAAAGAATTCACGAATAATTGTATTTTAGAGTGAAATTTAATATTTTCAGTTGTATTTCTTTTTTATTTCGCGCTTTTGACATACTGAGTAAAAGTAACAAATTTACACATCGTTTGCAAATGATAAACGTATTTTATTCACAACACACACTGCACAGTAAATTCCATGAAAGTTGAACTTGCGATCCAATATAGCATGGCATGTTACCACACCAGTGAATTAGGCAAAACCTAATGTCTAATTCTACCGAAAGGTGTTTCCAAAGTACTTTGACGGAGGGAACGTTTGCACCACGCATTTCCTATTAAAATTTAACGGGCGGTATAATTGTCAGTGTTGTAGATCTTTAATAAGGATTTTAGCGTACCTGGCCAGCTAGGGCTGCATGGGAACTGGAAATTTGGACGTCACTCAAATGCTACAGTCCCATCATATCTTGACCCAGGACTGGGATACATCCGAATTACACTATTACCGTATTTCCTATGATAGAACCCGGTCTCTATTAGGACCCAGACTCCATTACAACCCGGATACTTCCGCCTACTTTTCAAGATTCAAGATTCAAGATTTGTTTATTCACATGTAAAAGCATAACATTCCTCACAACAATAGGAATAAATCCCGATTGATCCATCGGTGATCCACTTTCTCCATTCACCATGATGGAGAAAGTGGAGAAAGCGACTGACCTGGAGACGGTTATTTTTAATAGAACTCCGGGGTTTTAATAGAGGAAATATGGCAATTCTGGTTTACTTTGCAAAATCCAAAAAATTGGTTTTATTTTGTCAGCGACATTGTGGGGAATCGCTTTCCAATTCTGAATTTGGACAAGATCATGGAACACAAAATGGAATTTGGTTTCAGTACGTGACGATCCGTGTCTTGTCTGAATGAAAAAGTGAATTGAACATTTTATATAGACATTTGTGTAGATTGTGACTATTTTCCAACAAGTACGCCGGAAAGTTAAATATCATAGCGGGACTCCCAAAAACCACATGTCCACGTGTTTGATACTCATCGTATGTAATACCTGAGATGGTTGACTAGAAAGATAAAATAGTTCCTGAAAATGCATAAGCAAATAGTTGCCTTGTGACTAAAGCACAAGTACATTTTATCTATTAGCCGGAATCATAGAACTTCCTGATTTCAGAATACTCGGCATTCAACTTAGCCTAATAATTCAATCTCGTATATTTCGCTGGCTATATTTGCTGGTAGACTGAATTCCTTTTTGTCTCTGCATATTAAATTGAAATGTCGGAGTCGTCATACGATAGGCCAAATATTCGTGTGCGAGCTGTAATGACGAATTGACTTGAATATGTTGCCGCTGTGCAATGTTTTCAGGTCATGAATGTGATTAATATTCATGGTCTAGAATATTTATAATTCATTCTGGTTAAAGTTTCTCACCAGTCAAATCCAAAATCCACTGTACAGGTGACACACAATCGAAGAATTGTTCCGATGAATATTTAATCACGTACAAACAGGAGTGGAACACTAAAAAGGGCAAGCTCAATTATTAATAAAAGTGGAACAAACGACACACCATATCGTACATCATACATACAGGGTCCCCAATATATTCATATTACAACGATATCTTGATAACCACTCATTGCACGCAAAAACTGTGATAATATGACCATGAATATTAATCACATTCATGACCTGAAAACATTGCACAGCGGCAACATATTCAAGTCAATTCGTCATTACAGCTCGCACACGAATATTTGGCCTATCGTATCAACTGATATAATATAAAGCGTATGTGTTAGTATTTTTGTGCAATGGAGCCGTTCTCCAGAGAACGATGCAGCGCACGAATGTATCGGGACCATGCATCGTTCAATCTGGCCCAAAGCAAAATATTAATTCCTGTCACATTTCACTACTCTGTGACCAGGGAGAGCCAAAGCCAAGCTGGTTTGTTTATTAGAATTCGAATGAAATAATATTTTTGCAATGTTATGAAATGCCATCAATTGTACGGTTTATGTTGATACTAGTGAAAACAATAGAGAATAAACTTTCTCCGACTGAAAACACTGCAGGGTGTCTGGTATGTATTGTCTCACACCCTACAGCAGGTACCACAATCGGTACAACCAAGTGGAATACCTCGTTGTAAAGATTGATTCAAGTGGGATCTCAGGCAAAATATTTTAGCTCCACCTAAAAGCGCGTTCGCGCGCAGCGCGCGCTGGAATTTTTAAAATAGGTTTTACTCCAGTTTTTAGCCGGTTTTTCACGGTCTTCCGCCTGAAAAACCACAAAATTTTGTTTTCGTGTGTTTTCAGGAAAAGTGAAATTTGGAGGCAAGGTAGACTTGCTCAGAAATTGTTGAAACATAGCTCAGAATTTTCAGAAAACACTTGCGAATGTGGTGGTGAAGTGGCTATTTGAGATATTCAAGTTTTAAAGCATTTTCAACGATCTTTCCAAGGAAGTATTCAACTTGATTGTATCTATTTTGGTTCCTGCTATAAGGGGAGACGATACATACTAGACGCCCTGTAAATTGCAAAATCTGATATCACAAGTTATTTCCCTCCAGGACTTTCTTCTTTCTCAAACATTCGGTATAGTCGGATTTCTACAAAATCAAATGACTTTCGTCGTTGTTCTACACTGGGATGACTTGGAGAATGGAGCGAGAGCCATTCTTGCTATTTTAACCTCGGAGTCTCCAGGATCGAATTGTTTTCTAACAGTTTCGTACGATAACTTTCCTGTTCCGGAAGAATGCGGCCTATTTTAATTTTACCCCGCTAAACGTGGTGTAGTGACTGACAACTGACTACTAAGAAACAATAGTCCGACTAGGAATTTCCAGACAGAAAATTTGTCGAAGAATTATCGCTTAGAAGTCAAATAGTCGATCGTCGTCCCTAACAAATGTTGCACTTTGGAAATGCATTTACACACATGTACATAAAGTTGGTTGAGTTGGTGTGATCATTTATTGTCTATTTAATTCAAGATAGAGCTGGTAGTATAAGTTGAGAGTGATCAAGCATCATCTGTACTTCCTATTACGTATACTCGCACAGTAGAGGTGAAAAAGGGCCGGGCTGAACTGGAAAGACCCCGGCCTGGCCCGGCCCGACCCTATAAAAGGGCCGGGCCGAAAATCGGGGTCCATTGACATTGATAATGTCAATGGACGGGCCGGGCCAGGCCGACGAATTTTTCCGATACGAGAGTCCGGCCGGGCCAAGACGGCAATGATAATATTCAGGGCCTGCCGGGGCCGGCTCTAAAATATTTTCACGGTAAAAGAAACAGACTGAAAGGCACTAGTATGGGGTAGACATGTATAAGGGCCGTGCCGGCCCTAGAACAGGGCCGGGGATGGCCGAGAATTTGGTGCAACTGTCAAGCGCCGGGCCGGGCTGCCCGGCGAATTTTTAGGATACAAGAGCCGGGCCGGGCCAGATCCTGGTTGGAAAATAATTTTATAGGGCCGGGCCGTGTGGGGAAGACTTGTATAGGGCCGGGCCGGGCAGAGCCGGCCTTTTTATACCGCTATCGCACATCATGCTAATGGATTTCGCAACTAGATGGCATTCCAACAATGCGCAAGCCTTTATATAGTGAGCAGTTATGGTGTGTTTTCTACTACATTTCGTTCAGTTTTATATCAAAAATTATCTTTGTATAGGACGGCAAAGGCGACGGTGACGATAAGACAGACACGTCCAAGAAACCCAGATCCGTGAAAAAAGTGACGGTGACCACGGCGGAACCAGAGACGGCAGCCGTGTTCACAGATGAAGGGGATGAGAGGGACTCATGGGATAGTAAACTCACATTTCTCCTTGCCACTATCGGCTACGCCGTATGTACCTAAATGTTTCTTTCATTATTATTATTTTATATTATGATTATATCTTATATCTTATATTCGATATTTTAATTTAGGTTGGGCTTGGGAATGTCTGGAGATTTCCTTACCTTGCTCAAAAGAACGGTGGAGGTGAGTTTTCATTCTCTTTGATATTTTAATAAATATATAGTGTGTTTTAAGTGTGGTCCTTAGACTTTTGCTATCCTAGCCAATTTAGATCTTCTGTGAATGAGATTCTATTTCTGGACCATAGAAATACAAGAAGTAGGTTATTTCGCTTAAGCAATGATACTGTGGACTAATCATTTGCTTTCTCCTGGTGAACATCTGTACAATAGAAGTATCCCCAGACAGCACAATTGCTTCCCTGGGAACTCCCCAGGACAATTTCATGGGAGCTAATAATCGCCCAGGGAGTTCCC
>JAQFYE010001603.1:0-21914 GCA_034694305.1 Protaphorura glebata | reverse complement strand
GTTTCTCCCCTTCGTGAAAACCCCCCATGCTATTAGAATACATAGGCGAATAACAAGACTGCGCCATCTCGTAAGTCAGATTTGAGGATTTCCTAGTTCCGTTCATTTCTCAGCCTACACTGGAAATCTAATTCTATGTCCTTCATCTATGTTTTAGGGTACACAGAATTTGATTTATTTTCTACGGTTCTGCAAAAATGCTGCAGTGTAAGATTTTCCTACGTACTAAACATACATATACTAGTATTGTACGCGATGGCCACCCGAATACCTGCCGTGCTCTCCCTTCAAGCTGACGAGGCAGCCCGAATGGCTCATTCAGGAGGGCATCGCGTACCACATTTAAAGTGAGCGTGCAGTACGGTCGAAATTTAAATTACTAACCTGTGCGTCCTCGAGTTCTCGTTTCAAGCGCTGAATTTCCAAGTCTTTCAGCTAGAAAATTTACGAGCATTATATTTCACAAGATAGATCAAAAAATTGTTGTCGTATTTTGAGTTTTATTTTACAATTTAATGCTGGGTCGGGCATAACCTTTGCCCCAGGGTGAGTCGAACAAAAAATGAGATACGCATTTCGTCATAACGGGATGAAAAAATACAAAAAGTAAGCTTTTCTTAACAAAAAATATGCAAAAAATAATTCATTTCAAAAAATCCGGAGAGGCTCTCTTTTTGCTGTGGAATTTGTAAAAAATTTCTTGGCCGATTTGGAGATTTTTATCTAATTTCTCAGTGGCCGAGCAGTCCCAGAAATCAGATTTCTCTCTTCAGGTGAAAAATTGACTTTCTCCAAACCGATCAAACAAAATTTTAAAAATTGCAAAAAATATAGCAAAAAGCGTCTGGGAATTTTTCGAAAGATTTTCGGCATGTTTTTTTTTAAGAAAGGAAAACTTTGGAAGTCTGTTCATGCCGTTTGTCACTAAAACGCTCGTCAGCGCCGCTATGCACATCAGATCGTCAAGCAGTTCCCTAGATCCGCTATAGGATTTTTTACAAAATGCATTTCTCACTTACGTCCGACTCCCCCGGAATGTGTTGGCTGCCGACGAGGGGGAAAGGTTATGCCCGACCCTGTACTTTCAAACTTACACGACTTTCAGTATCAAGCTCTTGCACTTTTTTGTCCATGTTGACCTTATCTCTGAGCAAATCTTTATTACTGAGACGGAGAAAATTATTTTGGTCGCGGAGTCTTTTGTTTCTGTCAGTGAGGTGTTTATTTTCTGTCTGTTGTTGAGCCTGGACAGCCTGTTGTTGAGCCTGGACAGCCTGTTGTTGATCCTGGACAGCCTGTTGTTGAGCCTGGACAGCCTGTTGTTGATCCTGGACAGCCTGTTGTTGAGCCTGGACATGTTGTAGTTCCGATTGCAAATCTACGTTCTCATCACGTATCTTAACATTGTCAAGAAGATTCTGCAGGTTTTCTGCATGTATTTCATGGATCTGTTGACCCAGTTTTCTAGACAAGATGCACTGTTAATATGAAAGGACTATCAACTCAGTGTAATAAATCTTAATAATAATTACAATAAACTAATGAATTACCCAGCCTAACTGAACTTGAAGGGCCTTGAGTCGGCTTTTCTGCTGGATCTCAGTTCCTTGCCCGTCTATTGGAATATCAGCGGGGTTCACGTTTAGACGTGCAAATTCAGTTAAAACCTCCCCTATAGTTGTCAAACTTTCGACAAGACGAACACCTGTACCGATATCTTCTAATTCCACCACCGACGGATTCTAGAATTAATTAAAACCAATAAACTATGCTAACTTTGGTTTAGGATTTGAACTATCGACGTCTGTCAAACGGAAGCCGTTACCAGAACTATAATGGCGAATATTAATTAACTAGAGTAAGATTTTAATTTAAATTGAACGAACAGATCAGGTTCTCTTGCGCAATTTACTCAGTTTCAAATCGTGAGCAACGTTAAATATATGGTGGCGACTCATTCGACCTTACCATAGGCCAGATTAAAAATGAAAGCCACACAATCTCTTCTGAAAACGTTTTCAACGATGTCTAACATGCCCCAGGCGGTCTAATTTAACGTGTAGATTCTTATTAGACTGATTTAGAAAAGATTTCTAGACTCAATGAGTATAATATTGTACATCGACATTGTACGATTTCTCAAATAAATAAAGTTAGCGTTTTTTATATTCATTATTAAGCCGAATTGCCCAAAAATTGCTTACCGTCAAATAAATGGTGAGATTTGGGTCCATCGCTATGATCTATTTAATTACGGGTATTTGTTTGATATTATGCTCGCTGTTTTTAAAATTATTGATGAAACACTAGTTATCGGCTATCGGTAGAGAGGAAACTTTGTTGCGAAGTAAAAGAAGCTCTTAGCTTAAAACGAATTTACTTTAAGGCTCAGCCGTTAAATTTTCGTTGAAACCTTTGATTGGACGATTCATATATTATGGGTTGGGTTTTAAGAACCAAATTTTAAAAATAAAAGAGAATGTAAAGTTAATTTTACTGTTTTACAGAGAAGAGACCCAACATATCCAACGTTCAGGTACAAAAATGAATTTTGTTACTACACGCGTAACATACCTCTACGTAACTTCTGTAGAGGAAAAATTAATAATCTCTTGCATGATTTTCGACTTCCACAGAAAGGCAAAAATCACCAGTTTCCGTCATGAAATCCAAGTTGTAATTTATTCCAATTCTCTTAAACATACTCATAATCTCAACAGCATGTAATGTCTCACATATTCGAATTTGAGGTGGTCCAATGTAAGGTACTCATTATTTTTATACCCGGAAGTGATACTCTTACATAGCAGTTTGTTATATTTTGTTTTGGGCTATATTTTTAATGACCAGAAATGAACAAACAAACAAAATTCCACTCCAGTCAAAAATATGTAATAAATCATTGACACGTTTGCGTAGTTTAAATTGTTTCCGATATCCGGCATTAGTAGCGCAATGGATAAATGAGAATGATATCTCCTGCTTTCTATGTGCCGTCCCTTAATTTTGTCCAAGATTTTGGTAGTCGAATAGTAAAAGAGTATGCAACTTGATCTTCTTTCTCCTCTGAAAGACAGGTGGAAGAACTCATCCTTTGTTCCCTGATTTTGTACTCAACAAGAAGCAATTGAGGTCTTGTAAAGGAAAAGATGTGACCCGTTTTATTGCTTCTCTTTGTATTTCGCATCTTTATGTGACGAAGGAGATCCGTATATATGCAGTGGACAAGTACCATTCAGTTGACAAGGAACAAATCTGTCATGTTAAATAATAATATCTGACAGAATTTGAACCAAGCTCACCACTGCGGGCACAAGTTGAAATCTTAAAATGAACCGACACCGAGTCTGAATTCGCAATCATATTTCAAATTCCCGTGTGTAGTCAGATCGATAACAATTTAATAATTTTTGAAAAACGACAAGGGCTAACTTTCAACTCCATTAGTGTACAAGTTAACACACTGCGTACACTCTTCATAATAGACACGAAGAGTTAGATTGAGATGGATAGAGTGTGGTCATGTCGCTATTTAACCATTCGTCAGATCGAAATTACAAAATTAGGGCCCGCAGAGCATAGATTGAGAGATTCAGGTTGGTTTCAGTAGTTTGTATAGGTTATTGAAATTACATACATCAACTGGTGATGATTTAAAATTATACTCGCCATTGCATAATGAATTATCTCTGTCTTATCGAAGAGTATTGAAATTACATGATATTGAGAACACTCACGGATCCAAATTTTACATCCAAATGCTATCCCTTGTGTGTCATAAGAAAGAATAGAAATTGTTACTCGGAAGGAAATCTCTGCGGTTAGTTTTTAGCTTTGTTACGTGGAAAAATTCCATCCCTTCGGAGGAGCTGTGCATAGCCAACCAGTCAAACTCATCATCAGTTCAGCGTTATCCGAGTTCGAATTCGACGTCTTTCCCATTTGAAGTCAATTCAAAACCTCCAATTCCAAGAATTATGTAGATGGCATGGGAAATTACATACATTACATTCCATTCCATTACTTCGAGTTACGTCTTCGGATAGAATGAGCGACCACAGATCTCAGAAACCAGATACCTGCGGCAAGAGGATGATTAGAAATCTAGCTAGTATTTATTCAATTAGAAGCCCTGGCTTCTATTCGTTGAAGGGCGTTCGGAGTTCAAAGGCTTTAACCATTTTCTAGGATGTACGGAGGAAGACCTGGCTTAATGTCTGTCCAAAAACAATAGAGTCTTCTGACGTCACCGACAAATCGACACTCATAAGGTTGTCATGCGAATTTGCAGAGAAATAGGAAATAGGGTGTTCCTTATGATAACTTTTGATTACTAATGGGCACTCGACGGGTGGGATTGAACTATTTTGCAACACCCGAGGTCAATGAACTGAAGTGTCACTACCAACAACTTGTTATGTTTATGACGTCAGAAGACTCTATTGTTTTTGGACAGACATTAATATTATAGCCCGGCAACTAATAAATAACTTAATGCGGCAATATCTTTTCGGATTTATATCAAGCATGTACAACACAACACGCGTGTTCCATACATTGTCTTCCCCGACTTCTAATTTCCATAAAGCCTTGAAGGCATTTTTATTCATTTGAAGCAGATCTCACTCGTCTGAATGGCAGCCGAAGAATTAAGGAATCCGAAGAAGCATGCGATCCTGCCGATATAATAGTTATCCTTATCATTATGACGACATGAATTATACAAGAAAATCCAAACGCGAGATTTCTTTTTTCTCCATCCTCGAATTTATTGTGGTAATTTTACAAATTCAATTACGATTCTTGAGTTTGAATATAGCACTCGTATGGTGGTAAAAGCATGCATGCACATCGTCGTTTCGTCGCTGACTAACTTAGATATTCATAAATCATTCTCGCACGAGTCTATGGAGAAAAAAAATTTAAATCCTTCTGGGGAAATGAAGTAGTCCAGAAACTAAGAAAAAACTTTTGCTAGGTTTCATTAAATTAATCATTAGCTGTAGGCTAGCCGGTTGTGGAAAAAAGGCAAATTAAATTAAAATTCGCCTTTGTTCATTATGTAATGCGATGTGACCTGATTTCGATGTTGGAGTCCGACCAAGAAGATTCTTCGGCTTCAACTTTTAAAAATTTCCATAGCTCTAACGTATGATTTAACTTAATAACTGATCGGAGACTTAATTTTCTTATCGTCTAAAATGTTCATGATTTTTTGGAACCTAATTGACCTAACTCAAACTCCAGGTTCGGATATATTGCCGAAATATTTATTATTGATCTATTCTCAGTTAGGTTAGTGACCCAAAGAAAGGAAGACATCCATGAAGATGCGGATGAAGGTATTAACACCACAGATCCACGAATTTTTGCGTTTTATATAAAAATATATTGGACGGACGTTTGAGTTGGAACTGAGACATCCGGATGTTCTTTCTTCTTACAAAAAGATCACTTGTATTGTGTGTGTGATAGTTAACACTACAGATGTCTTCTTATATCGGAGGTAGCATTCTGTATCCATTTTACTTTGAATATGTCCCAGAAAATGAGTTAAATCATCCAGGATGGGTCAAACGACTTCACACTTCAATACATAGCTCGCACACAGCCGGCTCTGAAATCTGAAATCAAATTCTACGGTCGCAGCCTTGTGTTGAAAAATTGTTCTATCGATTTCTTTAAATGGAAACCCAGCCCATTCTCTACAAAAATACTTTAATACAGGATATTCCCTCAAAAGAGTTTATTAATTGTTTGTTCGGCTTTTGGCTTGGATACAAGAATTTATGTTAAAGTCACGACAGAATTTATATTTACGACATTTTCACTTTCGTAGATAGAAATAAATTGAAGAGAAAAAATTGCTAAAGCAGAAACAAATAGAGAATCTTTGATTTTCAATTTTCTGTGCAATCCGCGTTTGGCTGCGTTTTTGTTGAAACGGCTCCCATTTTATCAATGACTAAGATACAACTGACCGTAACATAAATTCTTGTATCCATACGAATACACGAACATATAATTGAACCATTTTTCGGGAACACCCTGTATATCACGATGTTATTTACGATAAATGTCAATCGACAGAAATATTTTTTTCTGAACACTTAAAATTAAAAATCTTTAAACCGATTATATTTCCTGTCTGTGACACAGGTACACTCTTAGCTTTTGCCATGCCCGCTTTGGGCCAGGCTGTTAAGGATTGGGATTGCGCTGGTGACCTGGATTCGCTTTCACCAAAGGAAGGTGATATTTTCATCATCATTTCAACACGATTGCCTTTATCCGTGAAAGTCGAGTCTTCGTCGTCTGATCCTATGTCTTCGTCTACTTCTTGGACACTAGCCCAGTGCAGTGCAGTGCTCTGGGACTCTATTCATTCTCACCTCCTGAAATCGAGTTTCAGGGTTTCCGGAGACTTGTCTAACCTAAAAACTCATAATTTATCCACAAGGCATTTTTCCTTCCTTTTGTTGTCCGTTGACATAATGAGAGAAAATAAAGTGCCCTTTTCATTTTATTCTGACGACAACTTCCGTTGTCTTGTTATTTACCTTAGGAATCTTACATCATGTAAGCCCGGCCTAGACTCTGGCCTATTTTCATTGTTTTCTACTAAGATTTTCGGAAAGAATGGCCAACCCAAGCCATAATTTTCCTTTTCCTTTTAAATCTTCATTTGCAAATGCATAATCAGCACCTCTGCCCAAGACAGTCGGCCTCCTTAGAATAAATCAGACGTTGGGTTCCTCTTCGTTTTCCCCAAAGAAGAAGAATGAATTCTTTGCTTTCGCCTTTGGTTTCTGCCAGGATTTTATTGCCTTGCGGTGTTCCTCCTGTGACCGGGATTTTATCAAGAGAACATTTAAAGGATTTTCTGTGGATAGACTAACCCGCCGCGGCATTTTGTGGAACAAAAGAACAAATAAATGAAGAACTCGTGGGATTTGGATTTGGCAGATATTTTGGGTCAATCCTCGTCTCATTTGTTTTTTATTGATTTTATCTAAGAAAAAAATTAATGTTGCTCACACTTAAACCTTTCCACTTTCAAGCTGAAAGCCAGAGCCCACTTCCCACCAGATTTGAGTCAAGAAACCCTTAACCAACTCTCATCTCCATTTCGCCACAAACGTACATGAAGAAGGCGAAATGAGAGTTCGTTTAGAATTCCAGGGTTCAAAACTGGTGGTGTTAGGGAAAAGTTTAAGTTCGAGCCACATTAATTCCAATTCCAGGGCATTATTAAAAAAATAACTACCAACTTTCAGTTTGCTGAGACATCTCTCTTCTATTATTCATTTGAGTTTAACTGTCCTCGTAGTATCGAAATAATATCTGGAGAAATAAACTGAGAAAATTACCTCAATTTCGCGCCTGATTTGAGTGACACTTCTGTCATGTCACCGACTGTGCCGTGCCACACAACGCACCCCAAGTATTTCAAAGACATTGAATTGTATTGTTTCATCAACTGTGGGTTTGGTGTCACGGGTGTCACCTGCGGTTCAAACTTAATCGAAAGGACGGCGATACGATACGATACGTACATAGTGAAACCAACGTATTTCCTTCAAAACAAACGCGATACACTATCGTCGATACTAGACATCTATTTCTGCGACAGCAACTGCCGCACCATTTCGCATTTCCCCGTTGCCGTTAGATTTGACCGACTCCCACATCCTATCCAGTACGAACGCCTGGAGACTACAAATTATTGAATCGCATCTGGAAAAGCCAACCAAAACCGACACCAAGGAAATGATTCGATTGTCTGCCAAGCTGCCGGCACATGTCCATACTATGGAATGGACGGGATGGAAACGTATATCTCAAATGAAATGGTGGCATGTGGCTAACTACTAATATTGGAATGGAACGAGTGACTAATGCCATAATATATATGGCTTGGGCTGACGAATCGTCTGGATGACTGACGACGCTGATGACGATCCCTGTCGATTCTGATCTCCGCATCGCATATCCACTTTTCAACATTGCATTTGCTAAAAAGAGAGGAGAAAAACGACAACTCCAGAAGTTGAAGCGGGACGGATAGGATTGAAATAATGAAATTATGAAATGACTCCCCGAGTCCGTTGCGCTGGAAAAATCTAAAAATGTGTCACATACGGTATGGTCAGACCAGATCCATCCGGCAGGGATGTCCGGGTATTTTTTACCCTAAATTCTCCGTTGGCATAAAAACATACGTCGATACAGTCAAGGTTAACTATTAACTAACACGAAGCTACAGTACGTGGCGCTTCGCGACCTTATTCTATACAAAATGAATGTCTCACTTTCTACGAAAACTTTAAAGTTCTACTGTAATTTGCAAAATTGGATATAAATAGAAGCCATTTGAATAAAGTACCCAAAATCAATGAAATCTCAAGTTTACCTCGATACACCCTTTGACTTGATTGCAGTGCAGCGGGATCTGAGACACCCTGTACATGAAAAGAGATTGGGATGATATCATCGCAAATTAAGTCAAGTTGACTGCGAAAGACATGAATGTTTTTTTGACGTGATGCTGATGACAACGCATTATCCCCCCATTCTTGAGCAGATACAAGATACAGACCCGAATTTGACTCCGAAATCGGATTTAATTTACTCGTACATGTGTGAGTATCGAATTCTATACATATGCGTTCATCAAAAATAGCGAAAACTCGGGTGACTGACTGACTCACCCAGTATTCAGATGTAGTATGAAGATTCAGAATGATAAAAATAATAGGGGTTAGTCAAATTTTGTCATCGGTTTCCCCTCGAAAAAGTATCATCACAATTTTATTTTGTTGGGTGGTTCATAACAATATTAATATTCCAAGACACTTAAAACCCAAGGTCTGGGTTTCCAGGAAAACTGATATAATTTCTCTGCCGTACCCAAATTGTGGGTTACTTTTTATGACCAATTTTGAAATTTATTTTATGTCCTATATAGAGTCGAATCTAATGGATTAGATGGAATCTATACCGAATTTCAACCCCTTGCATTTGAATTTGCAATATTGCCAATTCAGCAATAGAAAATCGTAAAATGCATGCAGATTCTAGTGTCATAAACCGCGCTGGGAATGCAAAGCAATGTCGCCAGTAGCTTATAAGGACCGACTTGGACTTTTAATTACTCATTTTTCAATATACCTGATTAAATACTTAATTTGATTAAAAGTTTTGGTGATCTGTCGTAGTACAAGGGAAACGGCAGATGCTGTTGCCGTTAGTTGAAATGGGAATTTCATGGAATGTGATTATGTGTGGCAGGCATTAATTAAAATGAGGTAGCAGGAGAAATGTCTATGCTTTTGTGAAGTTATCTGGGAGCGGTGGTCCAGTCGTGGCGATGCCAATCTCACACACACAGTTGGACGGAATTCGAAAGGTGGCTTTGAATCTTTGCGGTGTTGACCTCCTGAACAAGTGAACGACTTTTGTGAATGTTTCAACCAAGAAAGTCCGACCGTTTGACCGCTAGGAATACATGGGCTAATTATAATTTGTGACGTCATGAATGCGTCACGGATTCCGATGACCGGACAAAGTGTGAAAGGATCAGTCAAAAATGCAGCCAAATGTTGGATGTTTTTTTAAGGCGAAATAAACTTAAGCCATGAATCTTCCATTAAAAAAAATACATCCATTTATTTGACATTCACCCGAGGGTATGGTCAACATTTGATGTTTTTTTTCAAAGGAATCTTCCATTTAAATCGGATTTACGATACTAAAGGTTCATCAGATTTTGAATGAATTTATCCGCTGAATGCAAATCTCATCGTCTCTTCCTAGCATTATTCTAAAAAAAGAATAGAAAAATGTGAGCATTCCCTTCATTTGACTCGCGGCCTGAGACATTGAGAAGATAAATGCGGGCAGTGGTACAGTTCCCATGCAGTAGTGGAGTAGAACCCGAATACGGGTAGAGGAGGATAGATGGGATGTAATAATGGGTGAGTGTGACGTCCCTTGTCTCATTTTGATGAGGAACCCCATAAAACGCTTATTAGAAAATCCATTACTCATTTTCCGTGTGAGACTCATTTGACGGGTTTTGGCTTTCTCCCCTGTGACTGACTTTCTTCGAAGAAGAAAGATTTCTCTCCAACATGTAGTCTTACAGCCTTTATTCACAAGGGACAGCGTTCAGATGCACAACTTAATGTAGGTCATGCTTAAGCCTTTCCACTTTCAACCTCAAAGTCAAACCTAGTCCCCACCATGTTTGAACCCAAAAACCACAAACTAACTCTCATCTCCCTTCCTATGCGTATTGTAAGCCTGTTCCCACGTAGTATTTGTTTGTTACAGCTGAATGGAGGTGGAGATAAGAGTTGGTTTAGGGTTTTTGGTTTAAAATTTGGTGATGCGGGCGTCAGACTAGTATAATTAAGCTTGAAAAGTGGAAAGGTTTAAGTGTGAGGAACATTACTACCGTGACAGCTGGTAATCTGCACATTACATGCGAATACAACCCCTTGTCAGCTTTTGCCTTATAGTTTCCTATTTTCTAACTTGAGTCGTCAAGTTGAGTTGAGTCTTAAAGAGTTCGCCAGTTCGCGAAATCTTTGTCCCGATGGGGCCGCGACAGACCAGACTTTCTTTACTTGTTAGTGGGTTAGTTAATAGCACGGCCATCATGGGTAGATGGATGATGATGATGGTCGTCCGATGGCCCATGATCTATATGTATAGTCCATCGCATTCTTCTTGTACTGGACTTTATTGTACGTAAGACGAAGAACTGGCTTTGTCCTATGTAGTTTGGCTTCAACTTCAATATTGTATCCATTTAAGCTGCCAGACCGACCGCTTAACCAGTATTGACTGGCAGCGGCTGCGGAAAAATATTGCGAATCATTTTTCATAAGAACCAAGAATCAATTTTGAATTTTCTGGGTCAGACCCAAGTACGAAATATTTCTTCTCGGATAGGGTGGCCTTGGGCTCTTTTTTATTTTTTTAATGCTGGGATCACATATGGGAGACGATCCGTAAGAAATGCTAGATATTATTTGCAATAGAGGTCGATGACCTCCTCCCAATTGACTACAGCAAATGTGGAGAGTCTGCTACATTAACCATTACATTTAATAGTAATTCCGAACGCATTCGTCAAAATAAGCTGAGTTCTTAACCCGTTTGGAAGGGCTTGGGGCTTTCTCCTTCTCCCTTATAGAAATACACGATAAGCATCATTTTACTCGGAAGGTTTGACATCTGAATGCTGCCTTCGATAACTCGTCGTAAATTGAAGGCATTTTTAGTTTCTTTATGGAGGATTAACCGAGCCTAACCTACTATTCAAAAATACACATCAGGGGCCAAAAATATATCGATATCGATAATGTTTGGTCGTGATTCGTGAAGTTAATTTCTGTCCGCCATATTTACAAACTCTTGGTCACCTTTTATGTTAACCAAACATTTGCACCACCCTTCGCACTACTTTTCTTCGTTAATTCACCCGAAATGCGTGTGTATAATATTCTGTTTATGTGCGGACAATAAAAAATCTGATTTCAATACAGAACGCGTAAGTACGTCCGCACTCAACTTGAAAAGTGCGCTATTTCGTACTTCAGAATGTACCTGAATTGAATTAAGTACCTACAATCTCAGCGCCCTAGATTCTTGGCGGCCCACTATCTCAGTTGAACCACAAAGAGAAGTTTGAGTGACATTTATCTCTAGTTCGGTGCGAAGGAACAGAATAATATGGCGAACTCAACTATCTAAACAAGTCCGAACCAGATACCATTAGTGTGGAGCAATAAAACAAGTGTACATTAAAGACTAGATTTAATGACCCCACACCATTTGATAATCACCCGGGCTACCTCAACCTTTGTAGTTAAGTCAGGATACTCTCGGGGTCATAAACGAAAAATAATAATCCTCACCGTACTCTCCTCACACTTCAGTTGAGTAATGACTCCTCCGGGACTACTTAACAGAGAGACCCTTGATTAATTGTAATTAAATTCCTAAGGAATAAATAACTTACGTATACGGTACTTGTTTTCACCAAAAACAATATCATAAGAATGGATGTAGGGTGTCTCCGGAAAACTAAACCGTTAAAATAATACACGAAAACCCAATGAGACCAAAGAACACCGCGCAGTCCTATGACAAGGAGTAGGCTGTTGGAATTGTCTGCGTTTTTTATAAATTGTAGCCCTGACTTTCTGGACAACTTTTGTGAAGGTTTTACTCCGAATAGATATGTACGAGACAACATTATCCAAACTTCTGATACACCTTACCCCAAATTCCTTTTTTTCTATTAAAAAAGTCCTTAATAAGATTTTGATTCAACATTTACTTTCAACCAGTCCCTTGGTTCGCCTTAGCAATTACTAAGGTCGGTATTAGAATCGAAAAATTCCATTTTGACCGTAATCCGCGGAAATCTTAGTGAAGATCGGATGATGAAAAATATGTATTACATTTTGTATATTGTGTAGGATTCGAATAAAGAAATGATACTGATTCTGGTTCTTTTATTATTTAGGACTTAGCGCTACCGCTACGTGTACAGTCAGTCAGTCAGTCATAACACGATAGACTTCTTTTTCCTGTCCTGATCAAAAATTCCATTCGTCATCGTGGCCGAATTCGACTCATCATTTTTTCTCCTATTGCTCCATGATAATCCCAGCCGAACCATAGTCGAAATCTTCTGGGATTCGATGAACCATTTACAAGGTAACCATTCCATGTGTTGCGTGGACTTTGATACTATTCAATTCGAAATGGCTCATAAGGGAATGTGTGCTGGGAAGAAATTGCACATACGTGTCAGAACAATCCCAATTAGCAATATTTTTTAGGTCGACAATGAAATTAAAAAAGTTTCTGAGCCATGAGCTCTGCTAAAGATAAGTGTCTTGCTTTAATCCATTAGGTCGGGGCTCAATTGCTATATTTGTACAAATCTAAATTCTCGAATGAATATCTAGAACTTATGGCTTCAAATCCATACAGTAATACCGATTCCACGCCTAAGGACTTTGCGAAACAAATAACTATACTGCACGAAAAATCTCCATAAATTTCTTGTGATTCGATTACGACTGCTGCAAATAATAAAATGCGGTTCTTCAACGCACAAGCGTTTTAATTTTTTCAAGAATTTTCAATTTATTTTGTATCGAAAATAAATTAATACAGGGATGGCTTTGATCAAATGTTTCGAACCTAAGAATACAATAATATTATTACTTCAGACATGAGTTCATTTAACAAGAAACACTTATTTTTTTTTACTTAAGCATGAAGAATTAAGTAGGTAGGTAGTAGAAGAAGAGGAAGTGATGAAGAAGTCCAGTTAGATGGCATTATTATTTTCAGTTTGGCGATTTATAGTCCTGGCCGTAAGGATTCTGAGTATTACTTTGCTGAGCAGTCATTGCGGGAAACTGTAGAGTCCCCTGTAAGAAAGGGAATAACCACAACCACATATTTTAGAATATCAGAAAAGCAAAGAAAAATGGAAATTAGAACTCCGTACAATGACTCGGCAATCAACTACCTCGTCTGATTACAGAAGACAATATTATGTGTGCATTTCATAAATGTAGAATTCCATTTAAGAAGAGTAGTAAGACCCTTGGTGGACTTGCATGCAAGTAGACTTGAACAAATTATGCTAAGAAATTAAGACAGACTTGCGACGACTATTGCATGTTTTAAGCGAAACAAAGCAGACCCAGACCAGACAGAAGGGAAAATATTATCTTCAGTGTAGATAGGAAAAGAATTGCAGCTGAATTGTCTGGTATTCGATTAACGTTATGGTATGAAATTAATATTTATTGTGATAAGGCCGAAACAACGGAATCTTTACTTACTGTGGCGTCCGCGTCTCCCGGCAGGATCCTAGTTTGGGGTGGAACAATCCCAATAGATGTTTCAATTGTAAAAACTGCAAAGGTAAATGTTACATATATTAGTGATTCATTTCCGTATGCAATCCGTCATCCACTATTTAAATCCTCAAATGCTGGAATTCTATGGGGTAAAGAGGATGGACGGGTAGTAAAGAGAGCCGGAAAATCGAAAACAAGAATCGGAGTCTGAAATGTCTATAACGAGAATACATTAGCGGCCATCTTACTTTAAGCGAGAAGGTCATTCACCCCAATGACACAAAATACAGAATGTCTATAGATTCAATAACATTACTCATGCTAATAACCCTGGTCCGGAAACCAGGTTTCTGTAATGCATTGGCATGGGATGCCGGACCAGGCAAGAAAAAAAAGCTATTTCCGGTTGTTTACTAGTTACCGATTATCCTTACTTAAAACAAACGGTTGAAACTTCTTGCTATCGGGTATCGGTATCAACCATGTACACCATATGACTAGAACCCTGATCTCGTGGTTTCGCATAACCCAACACCTTGTTCTATGTCACGAAATGACCTTATCCTAACCTTAAGTTTTTCGCCAAAAAATTGTCACTGTGGACACAACACAAGAAATACAGCCGAATATTGGGGCTCTCAAAACACGTGTCCTTTTAGTGAATTGTATTAAAAATTTTAAAGTATGTTCTTAGAGCACTCACCTCTTTCTTCCAAATTGTCGAGTCTTTTTTCCAAATTGTCGAGTCGAACGATGATTTTTTCCAAAGTTTTAGTTAAAGTTTGAGTTAAAAGTTCCAATGCTTCCTGAAGCTCGAATTTCGTTACGGGCCCCTAAATAATTGAATTAATTAGTAATTAATTAATTATTTACCACTATTACTAATACGAAAATTATATAATCTAATTTCCCTTATTTTTCCTATAAAACAATTATATGTATATACTATAAAACTTACAACTGGGTTAGGTATCGTGGACAATGAAGTTGGTGAATGCAGTCCCGACACTGCTACAGTAGACGTGTTAGAGTTACTCATTTTCAGAATTGCTGTTTTATTGAGAATAATTTCCGAGTATTTGTGACTGGACTGAAGTGGACTGAACTGAAGTTTAATCAAGAAATTGAAGTTCAGAAAACTTTTGGGCTTGGCTTGAGCTCCTACAGGTAAGATTCTTTACAATGCAGAGGATAATATTCCACCTTGAACCTATGGGAATGGCGACTCGGATTTGGGTCATTTCAAAATTAGAATTCATGGAATTGAAAGGTCGTTTTCTGGTTTATTGCACTTCTTCAAGGAAATATATACAAGTTGTTGACTTAACCAGTAAACCGAAGGAATTATTGTCAATGCACAGAGATATGCATAAATTCATCTTGGCATTTCAATCCTCACACAAATTCCTTCTGAGCCTACATTCAAGCAGATTTTATTGTGGATTCAATACAAGATGCTGCTGGACACCTGGATAGGAAATTAACGTGTTCGAAGATAGTGATGGATTTGAACAACGTGATTGAGTAATTCAGACTGGACAAGATACACACAAGCATAAGATTACAAAGAGATCCAATAGTACAATTTGAACGTTGCTTAGTTTATGGATCAATGGTTTTACGTATGTGGAAGTGTAATCCTAATGTAGCATACTGTATTTCCTCTGTTCATGTGTTTTAGAATGAATCTACAGCCTAGGGTTCCAGAAGTATATGTGGTTTAAATGCAACAGAAATGAAGATCCCACAGTCCTTAAGGCAAAATGAATTTGATACTTTTTTGATACGCCGCAACCTTTGACTTCTGCGCAACTATTGTGAAGAATCTGCCTCAAATGAAGGCCCGAATCTGTGTAAATGCATTCCTAGTTGCTACCTTGTCGGATCCAGCTGAACAAATGTTATTTTATTTCTAAGGTTTTCTTCCCCCTGCTTTTCTTAGTGAAGGAAAAAAAGACCAATATTGTGTGACAAATTGGTTTCTCCCCTCTCGCGGTCCATGTGCGAGCAATCGGATCGTCGATTTTATTCAGGTGGTCCAACTTGACAACATTTTCAGACCAGAGCCTTAACCACAGTTGGCAGTAACCGCAGTTATCCGTAGAAAGTAAGGGAAGATATTCAATTAATATTAATACCGTTCGTCTTGTAAGAATATTGGGATTAGGTCTGGGATTATTGGACATAAGAAATTCTGGGAAAGGATTTTTAATTTGGCTGCCCGGTCGAACTGTTTTCCCCGAATACGGGGAGGAATGGAATTTCTAATTCAACTTGTTTTGTTCCAGGTCAGACATTCTTTTTAGACAATTCTGTGCTTTCTGGGCCCAAGAGTGTATTTTCAACCAACAGTTAATTACCACCAATGTGGCTCCCTTGCATACACCATCATTGTCTTCTAAACGCTCTAGTATACTCCTTGTATTGGAAGACATAAAAGGATAACTTGTAATAATTTCAGCCAGTACTCGCTGGCGTACTTTCGGTTTCCCATTAGAAATATGTGTGGGACCACATTAATTTAAGAAATCTTGATTTTATATTCAAGAGTCTCGTTGGGCTGCTCTAAAATTTAATACCGGTCTTAATTGCAGTAACGAATTCGAGCAAAGTCAACAGTTATATGATTCTTCGGTAAGTCCTGGCTTGCCTTTACCGTACTTTCGGTCATATTTTTGAGCAAGCCACCAAGTCCTCAATTATTTTTAAAATAAGCCCAACCAAACCTTCTATTTCGAATTTTATGTGCGTAAGCAATTTTGTTAAGTCTACAAATCCAGATATTTTCATATCCTCTTTTCAGTGAGTTTCCTTAGTGGTGAACATATTTGTACGCACACTGCGTAGTGCGTACCGGGCAGATGTGAAAGAATAAAAAAGGAAGTATTTTAATGATTATTTTTATGAGGGATTCCGGATAGGGAGGAAAAGACTTCACAGTTGACTGAATTCCAATAAAAGTGATGTTCAGGTTCTGGATTCCTGTGCGATTCAGGCAAAATCTGTCCATCCAGTGCGTGTCCCTCAAAAATTCGTACGACTATGTGGGAGAAGGGTTTTCTCAAAAGACCAAAGGCAAAACTTGCATAAAGAGGCGATTCCACAAAGCAGACGGGATTTGCAAGTCTAATGCAATAAGTCCTACCATAATTTCTAAACCTTAATTCGTATTAGGTGAAAAAATTCCCATTCTTTCTCTATTTTTTTGAAAATTCATATTATTGAAATATTGTTAGTTTATATCTTACTATAAACAATCAGCCTGTGCAGAAAGATAATATTTTTGTTTATTATTATTTTTTTATTATTATTATTTCTTGAACATCGCCCTCGCTTAGGAGGTTAATAGTACCGACCAAAATTTAGAATAACCAAATTATGTGTATTTTTATCATAGATTAGAATTCTAGCTACATATTTTGGGCGCACACCGTGCAAGGAGTAACGTGTTAGAAAATCTAGTGTAGACTCTGGAACCTTGACATCCAACCTATTCTTATATCGGCATGTGCGTTTGCTACTACTTACGCACAATGCGTTCCTGCAGTGGATTTTTGTAGATACCCTGAAGGATATATTCTAAAAACTAAAAACCCGGAGACTTTCTTGAGACTGAGATACTTGGAACCGCGCGATGAAGTTCAAGACCCATTATTAAGACGATGAAGTTCAAGACCCATTATTAAGACGACGAATGACGAACCAAGTCCGTTTTCCTCGTCCGTTTAGTATTATTATTATTACGGATAGTCCAGCTCTTTCCGCTTCGTCTGGGAATCTTGCTGTGGAAAATCCTCTCCTGCTCGTAAAATTGAATCGTAACATCATCTCAATTTGTAGAACCTTCAATGGACCATTTCCTTTTGTACTTGCAGTCGTCGCCATTCTCATCCGAGTCGAGGCGAGGGTCCGAGTCACCCAAATAGCGAAAAGCAAGACAAGCATGGCTACTTCCAGGATCAGAAACATTATTGAATCAAAGGAAAGAATAAATTTATTATGCTTCTTTTATTTTATTCTTCGTAACATCACATTCATCCTACCATTTCAGTTACTTTAGCTAACAACCAAACGACTTTTCATGTGAAATACTTAAATACCAACCAGAAATGTCACAGCAAGTGTCCTAGGCGCAAATATGGCTGCGGGTGATATCACGGTAGTTGGTCCTGTAGATGTCTTTGATATCTTTAATAGGTTGTATGTTTTATTATTGGTACGTATTATGTGTCTCTATCATGAAAATAAATTTGAATCAATCAATCAATCAATATATCTTTATTTATCTGTCTGGGTCGATGGGGCCTCTGGAGTAACTTCTCTAGTGAAGCGTTACCTCGTTGATATCAATTCAGGCCTACGAGCCAAGAATTCGGCCGGTGAAACGCGAATTTCAACTGAACAGGTTTAAATAGCAAATTTTCTATCTTCTTTTGACTGTTTGCTAATAAATTATACGAAATCGATTCCAATCGTGCTAGAAGACTGTTTAAGACAACGAATTGAGAAGATTTATATCCCGGAACAATTTTTTCCCAACAGGGATAGGTTTTCATCAAATTTACAAAATGAACACTTTGCACTCTTGTCTTGGAAGGCGACCACGAAAAATTGCCAAGAATTGACCTGAACAATGAATATAGCAATTTGTTCTGAGTAAAGACATTCTAGCATGAAGTCATTGCTATTCGATCTAACCAATGTGTAGTCCTGATAGAGAATTCAGAAAAGAAAATTGGACCACTAGTCCTACTACATACGAGTTTGAATAAAATAAACCTTAAATTGAGTCGCTCCGTGAAATGGATAAGTTTAAAGAGACCGAAATTGCTATGCCGTGGAGGCGGGAGTGCTGGAGGGAACGAATTTTTTCTTCTGACTCTCTCCAGGCTCACTTCCGTTCAAATCTCCATTTGAATTTGAAAGGGAAATGTGGACTTTCCTTAAATCGGTTGACTTTGAATGAAAAAAGAAAGGTAAGTAGCAGTATTTTTCCACACAAAGATTTCCACACAGGATACATTTCATCCTATCATTTTCGGCACAGCACGAGAATGGCTATGGCGGAATCACCCACGGTCATTTTGACACTTCCTTCATGGTCAATGACCCTTTCCACAAATTTACCATTATAGCCTGTCAAATCATTCATTTTAATATTTCTCTTGATTTTCCTATATCAAAAGAATTTGTTATCACCAACGCCAGTGCTTGTCAGGATTTCGCCAGAAATGAAGTGATAAAAAAAGACTAAGGACCGTCATGATGCCAAATTATTGTCGGGGGTCAGGTTTTAAGAGCCAAGATTTAGATTGAGTGATGCCAAAACTCGTTGACCCAGAATTGACGTATTGATGCACCGTATATATTCCATTAGTAGCTGTGCTCTTATTTTTACGAATTCCCAGGTATAATGAGATTTGACCAATTCTACACGCGAAATGGAATTTAGTGAAAACTCGTGAACTCTAAACTGACCTCACTCGGGCAAGATAAATTACGTTAAGATATTACAGATTAGCACTGGAATGGCGGGGGACGCCATGTGATGCGAAGTTCTAATGCCCTCCCGCGGTCAAGACAAAATGTTTTGGTTTTTCTTGACCGTTTTCTTTTTCTTCTATTTTTGCTTACGTTGGTAATTTGGGTTGGCCACTTCATGGGATGGCAAGGCACGCTAGGGTTGCACTACCACCGCACAGCACTACTAGGGAGACACCCCGTAAAGAAAGTGCTGACGACAGGCGCAATATATTATGTGATTTTGGAATTTCTTGGTTAGTTTTGACTCCGGGACGTCTTCTTGTGTGAGAATGACAAATTACAAAATCGATGCTCTGTTGGCGTCTCCTTCGGCCGGGTACTTACTTTACTTACTTCGGGATATGTGTGGAAAGAGTCCATTTTCGTGGCTGCACTTTCTACCGCCAGCATTGTCCCAGTACTCTGATAATATTGTTTCTGGCCAAACCTGTAAGGTAAGCTGTTTGGATGTAAAATTCGATTAGTGAATCGAAAGCTGATTCTGGAATTGTAGAAATGTTGCTTAATATAAACAGACCAAACTTATTGAACAGCCCTCGTAGCTCGTAATAGAAAATCATCAAATTATTTAATCTGTTACGAAACAATATTTGCGACAATCACTGATGGCTAGATCCTACATCAGAAGTAGTTTCCTTGTTAAAATTGCATTTTACGACCATACGATTTACCTTGTCGGACATATTGCATTGAGTTCAGTACGGGTATTTCACACTTCAAATACATCAGAACGATTTTTCGAGTTCCTTCCTTGAATTTTTCTGTTCATGGGGTGAGAGTCTAGTCGGAGTGGAGTCGATCATGGGAATTGTGCGGTGATTAATAATAAACGTAGCAAGTCTAGTCTTATGTTACTCCTGTGTGGCGTGTCATATGCAAATGAGTGTGTCGAAATGATGCATGAAGGGTGACAAGGGAAAAAAGAAAAGAAGTAAAAAAAAACTCACGAACCAGGAAAATCCGGGTATTAAGCCTTCATTTTTTTGAAAGAAGGAACAAAGTCAGGGAAAACTTAGGTCGAGTCTACCCGCGTAGCGCGTGTGGCTGTCTTGCTTCTGTCAGCTTCCAAATGTCACGACTAGACACTTGCTGAGCTATCAGATTCTAGTACGCAATGGATACCGCCGTTAAACAATCGAAAATAAATTGGAGAGATACCTTGTCAAATGTGGTTTCGGTCAATATAATTCGCCACTTTCCATACTAGATGCAATTATACTGTCTAAACTCAAAAAGAACAGTTTTCGCTTTTATTTCCCGCGCAAAGTGGAAAGTAACCCATTCTCTACGGAATAATGACGCGGTGATGTCTGGCGAGTGTCAGTTTAATTATTCACCTCTTTTTAATTTAATTTATCCAAACAGATACTGGCCAGGTTGTGTTAATCGAGAGAATTTGAATTTGGTTCATGACATTTTTGTGCCTCCAAGAATTCGTAGAATCTTGAGCTTCCGTTTCCGGAATCCCCAACGGAATTTTTTCAAGCGTAAAGAAAACTGATCGATTCATACGTTTGCAATTCTAGAGATCGAAGAGAAATGTTAGGACTAGGATGGAACGGAAGAACATTCCTTCATTCATCGAGTCATAGATTCTGGGCACGTTGCCGGAGGTCGATCGGTTCTGTCCTGCATGAAGCTAAGAAACGAAAAAGTCTTCGCGGTATAAGGGCAAATGAACGACTCCGACTCCTAGAAGTGCGTCTTCTTCCTACCCGTGTTTTCTTTTTTATTTAGAAGTGATCTATGAGGCAGTCCATCCCAGGAATAAAAGAGTCATAATTTTTCACAAAAGCTTGGTCGGAGTGCCCACATCCTTATGTTTTCTGTCTGTTTTCAAAGTTTTTTCAGCGGGCCTTCTCCACGGTTTACATTCATGTATCCCGGAGGCCGTGCCTGGAATTTCACTACATATTTCCAATTTCAAAAATATTCTAGTCGTATATCATAGAATAGACCCACGATAAACTCAGACTCGACTGGACCGCAAATGCTGGGCTAACTTGCAGATTCAATAGAATGCCTGTGAGAGGGCAGCATCGAACTCTTTCAGAACAACCCGTATTTCCGGGCATCTTGGGCAGAACTGGCTGTTTTGTTTAAAATTGTGTGAAAATGATAGCAATTATTGTTCCGATTGGGAACATTCACGTTTTTGAGATGATTGAGTAGTAAAATACGGTAAGAAGTTGACAAATTATGAGAAAGATTGATGGGGTCAGGGTCGAGCACTTGATTCTGCCAGTCAACGGATCTCCCCTCCAGACTCCAGAGCAAACACCAAAACCGGAAAAATAAAAACCCAATATCCGTTTCTCCCGGACTGAATGTTTGTCCTATTTCCGGATATTATCATACCACACAAACGAACAGATTTCTTCCATTAGTGCATTACTATTGTCAAATTTTTAATAATAGAGACCTCTGACGTCACGAAAAAAACAAGTTGTTGACACCTACATTTCAGTTCAT
>JAQFYE010001602.1:0-21949 GCA_034694305.1 Protaphorura glebata | reverse complement strand
TCGGCCCGGCCCTTTTACACCTCTACGGTATACCCAGTATATTCAATTGGAATGCCCTGTTTACCGGGTATATTCATTTCGACCACCCTGTGATAAACAATTTTAATAAAAATATACAAATCCGAAAAGGTTTTAGAAATTCCGTCAAAGTGAGAAAGGAGGAACTCAGGAAGTTGAAAGGACATCGCGGCGCCGACAGCATAGCCGAACCCCCCCCCCCCCCGTGCGATTCAGAAAGAAATAGCACACTCGGGTAGATATTGAGGTGCTGAACAATGTTTGTGAAAGGCTTAGGCCGAAAAAAACTTCGGTGACCTCCAAAGGTCAAGGTGTCAAACGCATATCGTCAGGGTAATTCGAGAAACCTTTTGACTCCAACGCGTCAAGTGAGGCGTCGGAGCAGTACGGTTTCTATAATCCCCCTTTTGGCAAGTACAACTAACAACTTGACCTTTGGAGGTCACGCAATTTTGTTTCGGCCTAAGTCCTTCACGAACATTGTTCAGCACCTCAATATCTACCCTAGTGCGCAATTTGTTTCCGAATCGCACGGAGGGGTTCGGCCATGCTGTCGCCCCTTTTACGTGTTAATATCCATAAGGATTTTCAGTTTTTGAATTATCAAAAATTTAAAATCGAATCTTGAGTGATGCTAGCTTAAGCTATGACATTTTGAAGGGGCCAAAAGGTCTTTCAGAAAAACGATTTTGGGCAAAATCGGAGAGAATCACGTGGATAGTTAATAGTTAATAGTTTCCTCGTAACTCCTGCGATATCCCCACCTTAGATTCCGGATCTCACATTCTATAGATCATATATATGATCGATCAGAACCCCGGGGTTCCGGTAAGTTCTGAGGTCACAGACCTTCACTGAGAGAGATATCGGAGATCTATTTTAGCTCCGGCCTCTTCGGCATCAAGGTTCTAATCGGTTAATTTGTGGTAATCTAACATTTAAATTGTCGCTTAAGATTGTGCATTTCAGAAAATCGTTCGAACTCCCTCCTGTATGTTTGTATCGCATAGACTGCATCACACCTTCGGAAAACAAATAATCTCGTCTTCGTGCAACACAAAACCACGTTATTAACAATCAAATACTTCAACTGCGTTCTTCCTAATTCATTTTGGCTTGATTCATTAATTTTTCTTCATCAATAACATTGCATTGCTCCTTGCGACAAATAATAAAGCGGGACATTGATTCATTAATGAGTGACTCAACAGACAATACAGCGAGTTTGGATCAAATTGATATTTTGTAACGCTGCATTCCAGCTATACTTTCCACTTCCAGCTACTCATGTTTAAGCTTATCCGTGCCAACAGTCAGACTCGGAATTCCGCGCGAAAGCTTTTTGAAGTGCAAGTGTTAATACATTAGAGTATTTTCGGGAATACTAAAAACTAGAACTTCGGGTTGGTATGTTCATCTCGTATTTTCAAGGAATTCTAAGAACGTCTGCATTTGCATTTACTAGATTTCTGCCGACGCATAATATACTTTCCGAAAGTTTGACAGCAATAAAAACTAAGGTTTTGCAAGCCAATAGCATATCCAGTCGAAGATCCCAAATACTTAAGTACACAACATTTATTGGATTTTCTCAAATACCGGTCATCCCGATGGACATTTATTCTCCGGAAAATAACTTTTCCCGGACAATTGAAAATCGGAAGCGGAAAAATTGAGAAGAGTCACTGAAAATGGCAAGGTAAATCGCATCTTACTACCAAATCAGACTCACCTTACACTCTGTTTAACCCCACCGAAAGCGGCTATATAACACAATAAGGTTTTGATTCTTGATTTGATTTGATTTGATTTTTTATTAGAGTGTTTTCCGAAGCATTCGTACATACAAGTATGCTTATCGATTGTCTTTTCCTCTTGCTGTAATAATAAATTTTACTTTATGCATTTATTTTAATTGATTTCTCTTTGCTTTTATTTTTGTCAAGAATTCCAGTTCATACTGTTGTCAACATTTGGACCGTTTATTAGGCTAGATCGAAACTATGTTATAAGATTAGATCTGCATGGAGAAGAGTGATGGAGTTCAGAAGTGCGTGAGCGAGCAGTGAGGTGCACCACCCACTCAGGACGAATTGACGTACGCACGCATGGCTCGGCCCCCCATCTCCGCTCTAACTTTGGGAACACCACTTTGTTTTCAAACTAACCAGTTTCACGTTTGACTTTGGATGGGATGGTTCGCGTCCTGTCGTTCTCCTCATTGTTTACAAACACAAATCAAGAATTTAGCCAAAATTATTCATTTTCAGTTGTTCTAATCGCTCACTCGTGCTTGCTCAGTAAATTCGGTGGGGAAAAAAAATCAAATTCGAAGGTGAAGTAACTATGAAAGTTGTCCAAACCTAAACCAAATGAACAAAGTACCACAAAAATATCAAGTACCGCATTGCATTGTTTTGGACAAATCTGCAGGTGTAATTCAAGTGTAGGTACAATCTTCTAACAACGGACGGTTATTATTACTAAACGTTGATTTGACTTGATACACTGCCGTTAAATGGTAAAATAATATATGCAGTGAACATATTTTCGAATCGACCACTAACCGGTCGCTTTGTTGGTGGAATGGAATGTTAAAATTTCAGAATGTACCTAAGTTATCCTCGAACACTTGAAAAGTATTTAAAATAGAGAAACTAATAGGTCGACTAAGCTGTGTGCGTTCCTCGTTCACTTACGAATTGAAATACTCATTTGCCTGACTAATGACTTTTTAATTTACCTAGAAAAAATGCAAAGGAAGTGATCTTTAGATTGTAGTTCTGTGAACCCATACGCAATTCACTGGGAGTACAACAGTAATTTTCATTAACGTTCCGACGAGAGAAATACGGGGAGTTGAATTCAATGAAAATTAAAAAATGAATGTCACCGGGTGAGGAAATGAAAAGACGGAAATGTATGTGTTCTTGTAATGTGAATCGAGTTTCATTTCAACGGAGACGGAAGTGAATTCAATTATACGGACGGATTTTATAATCTCATCTCAATCTTAGACTCACAATCTACATTCCGATTATCGACTATAATCTGCTGAGTTTAGTGTATCTCAAGTTATCAGTTTGGTCGGATAGATTTTCAGTCAGTACTGCGAAGAAATGACAAGAATTCTGATCGGACTCGAGTAACACTTCGTTAATCTAATCTGTGTGTACACTTGTTTGTTGGATTTAAAAACTCTGGAGTATATTTCATTATCATTACTTATACGAAAGTAAGTTCATTTTGCACCCTTCATATCTATTAATAGATTTTTTTTTGTATTTGCATACTTTTATGTTTGAATGCTTAAATGCTTTGGATTATCACGCTAATAAAAAAAAATCATGGAGGAAATCAAGATCAAAACTCTTCACTTGTTTTGTCAACACCAGCCACCCAAACAATGCTGGTCTTTTCATCTCTCAGCGCGTGAATCTGAACATATATATTATTCGTATTTCCTATTCCGGAACATTTGACATGAATGCATTTTTATGAGAGATTTGCGGAATTGACTATATATAAATATATAACAACACCATCAGTACCATCAACCACTCGTTCTGTCCTATATCCACAGAGTACCCATATTTAGTTTGCCCTGAAAACGCAAGACCTATTTTCATTTCATTGTCATTGTCGTTCAATACAATAGTGCTCTGTCCCCTTCTGTTTTTCAAAGGAGTGGAGTCACCTTAATAGTATACGGCTACGCTGGCGTTGGAAGCAACCAACAAGTGACACAATTACAACCTCAAAGCAAACCGAGCTACCGAGTATTGAGTTGCCGAAATCAATTCAGATGTGTTGAGTATCATTTCATGTATTCTTCCTGACTACATTAGGAAAACGGAACATAAAAGCAACTCATGACAGAACCACTAAATTATTCAACATAACTCTAGTCACTAGTCTCTCTCACTAAGTCACTTCGTTTAGATATAAGTAAAGTCTTCCTCAATCAACTTCAACATTTTATAGAGTTCAGGTCATGTCTAAGTCTTCGTGACTATATTTGATTGTGATACGTGACGACGCGGAGATAAATGTCGAAATAGTTGAAGTGCTGAATATAAATATTTTCGCGTTCATTCTCCGGGTTTGGTCTTGCAAACAGTTGTGAGAACTTGTGTAAATGGTGATGGCTGAACTATTTTGCCAACACCGTTTCCGCAGTGGCAGTTTAAATAAATAGGACACCATGACTGACACTCGGGTACCATAATTGCTTTCTGATAATAATTATAGCGTGACGCGGTGAGGTTGCAAATTAACCTAGCCTGAAAGTGGGGTTAAATTTAAGCCAAAAGTTTGGCGTAGTTTTGTCAAACCGGAGTACAATGATCGCGTTGTTCATGGCCATCTTCGCTTGTTTTATGTTAAACCAAGTTGGGTTAAATGCTTAAAAGATATGTATATTAACAAATATTGCGTAATTACACTCTGCATTGTGAAACAAATTGTATCGTGCTAAGTGACACACAAATTAGGTCAGATATCAGGGATCACGAAAGGATGGAATTCGTTTAGTTGGACAGGTATAATAATGCATTTTTTCCCTCAAACTATTGTTTCTTTTTGAATTGTATGGAATGTGGAATGTGGATATAACTTACTCGTCTTCACACACCTGTCCGATGATGATAATGATAGAACTTATTTCCCAACAATTATATTTCTTATTTCACAAGTTTGTTTGGGGACAGTTTGTATGTTGCTGATGTGGTGTGACTGCTGCGCTGAAATATCTATGGACATCAAATCTTGACAATTCATTGTTGTGAAAGGAATGTTAAAATGGCAAAAAGTTTTCAATCCAATCCAATCTTGACCAAGTTTCTCAAAAGTAAAATCGTTACTTAAATGTCAACCCACGAACTTACTATACTGGGTAGACATAATATGGACAAATCAGAACATACTTTCAAGTTTTACTGAAGCGTGGCATGTAGATGGAATTCTCAGTCAAGCTCTTTTTCCAGAGTATGCAAACAAAGTTTTGATTCTATTGTAGACGGAAGGTATAGGTATTGTAAGGTGCTCGTTCACTAGTGACTAGTCAGGTCGTCAGGTTAGAGGTTTTTTCTTTATAAAAAAGAATTTAATGTTTGTCAAGATTCCGCTGCGTACATTTCGTATGGCAAGGAATGTATCCAATTCCAATATCAAATCATCAAACTCCCAGACTACTACTACTGTAGTATAAGCCAGAAAAGAAAGAGAGCCCAGTGGCCTCCAAAAGTTAATCATGTCAGAAGTGAAGTTTTGACGGGAGAAGTAAAGAGCACCTACGTAAGTTTGAATTGATGAGACTGTCAAGATATGGAATTGGAAGGACGCCTTAACGTTTACGTTAGCAATATCCAATTCAAATACAAAATGTAGTAGGCAATAGGTAAATCGCAAAAATGGTATGCGAAGCAAACTATTTTATATCCGTCCTGCCGTTAGTCTAGTACTTGACGGTATGGTGAATGGTGACCTATCCAAATGATTTCACTCTGCTCCAGTAAACTTGGTTAGAAAAATCCTTCCAGTTTCCTAACTCGACTCTACTCTGACTCCTGTCATTGACAGCGTTTGAATTAGTATATGAATGTCGAGTTGAAGTTTGAGTCATGTCAAGTCAAAAATCACGTCAACGTTAAACTAACGGTGAATTGTAAATCCTAAATTCATGTTTTACAAGAAGTGTTGCCGTGGTATGCAAAGGTTCAGAGAATTAGGGGAAGCAAGAGTAAATTGGAAATCCTTTTTGGCAAGCATGGAATTCTTTACTATAGCTGTAAGCAAAGAATTCGGAATTGACTGGATTGCATTGCATGTAGAAGTGTACTTTGTCTTCCTGCTCTTCAGATTGCAGTTCCCCTTGTTCTAAAGCCATATATACCTACTATGCGTTTTATCAAGTCCGAGGCTCAGCCTCATTGCAATTGCCATTGGTATGGTATTGTACCGTCGTCCTTTTCTTGAACTCAGTTGTTGCCAGAGATGATTGAGTAACTATTTCATTCTTTCTTGTCTCTGAAGACTTTTTTTTTTACCCCTTTTCGTATAGTCTTTAGTGTAAGTCCGTGCTAAGTGTTATACTCTTGCAGTCTTGCATCTGCTTACCTATGTATGTACCTTACTATACAGGTGAGCAAATGAGGTGTTTGCATGTTAACGACCTTTTCTGTTTAGCTACAAATTTCCTTCGTATTATAACTAGCAAACGTAGGCACCTACTTTTCACATTGTATTGTTTTGGTCTGAATTGCATTGCATTGTTTTCGAAGAAGACGTTTTGGTGATGAGTAGTACGGAGTACGGACCGTACGTTTAGTTTCTTGTTGGCTAGCTGTCTTAAGTCTTGTGCGAGATGATGTTCCAGTTTCTATGTTCCCAGTTTAAGCTGAGTTGAGTTCAAGTTGGTCTATTTGAGAGAGAGAGAACAGAAGTGTGTGCATTGTGCATGTCTAGGAAGAATTTTCACTCTTAGATGATTTATCACCCTTTGTTTCACTTCACTTGACTCTGGGAAGAAATAAAGTGTAGCAAGTGTGCTGTGATGTGCGATGCATGACAGTCTGGCACGCTGGCTGCTGGCACCGTTGAATTTTTGTAGAAGAGACCGAACTGGGAGTCAGCTAAACTCCACACTAGGCGTCACATGTTGAATTGATGAATGAGTGAATAGTTTACCGTAGAGCTCATGTTATTGATTCTTGGACATTTGACTTTGGCGTTTCCACTTGTCTTTCTATGATATTTCTATATCCGATTAGATCCAACCAGGGTCACATCACCGGTTTCTTTTCTCAGTTTCTCAAGTCAAATCCTATCCCTCACAATCTCTTCAAGTCTCTTTAAACTGTAACCTGAGTTAGATCGAACCGATTCGGTCCATAACAACTGAAGCCTCTTGTTTGTAAACTCAGTAAATTGAACACCTTCCTACTTGTAAAACACTGACGGAAGATTTTCTTAAGAATATTTTGTACACGGTTTTACGAAACGTGAAGTATGGATTTTTGCAAGTTGGTCCATCGTTCAGGAATTTAAGGGCGGTCTGGCTGAGGAAGATAGTAAAGAGCAGTTACATTGCACATTGAAATAGTGGATCGGATATATCATACCTTTAGAGTTCTCTTGGAATTTTCAAAGTTCAGGGAGATGGTGGAAGATAGTTGGGCAGAGTTGGAATTTTGGAAGGAGAGATTTATGGGTTTGGCGGGGAGAAGGTGGCAGAGCTAAGACTCTTGTCATGTTTCTCCAGAATGGGCCATACATTCATTCTCATTGATTCTCCTCCAGTTCTTCCTTAGAACTCTTTCCTTGTGCCTATTGCGTACCTCTGCCCTTAGTCCTTAGCCGTAGTCCTAGCTTTTCTATCCGTGTCTTGTTGTGGGAGCCAAGCGCATCACTCAGGAAGAGAGTGGAACATTTGCTTTTGCTTCTACACTCTTTCTTTGAGTGGCCAACCATGCACACATGCAATGGAATGGAAGACGGGGAAGTAAAGGCAAAGCGTTTGAGAATTGTGAAGAGAAAATGGAGTGGATTGTTGATTCTCTCGGAGAAGATGCAAATTGAGGGAAAGCGGAGGAGAAAGTAAAAAAGAGTTGAGGGAACCCTGTGCTTATGCTGACTATGTACTCTCAAAAGCTGTCTTCTTACACTTTACTATAAGCGTGTTGTGCGTGTTGCACAAAGCTCTGACGGATGGGTCGGGTCTTTTGCTCAATCTTCTAGCTTGGGCACAGAAATGAAATATGCTTCTTTTCCGTAACAGTTCAGTTTTCAACTCGCGTAAGGATATCCCCTCTAAGGAGCGACGACAACAGAATAGCATGTGCTTTAGCTTTTGGCTACAGTAATGCATTGAGACTAGGAAGTAGGATCCTTGAGCTAAGAATGGTTTACTAGCTTTCGAGACATATGAAGGAGCAACTAGAGATGAAACTGGAGACTGAGATAGGGAGATCATTTATGTGCTTATATTTTATGTACAACAGAATCTGGAGGGATACGGAATAAGAAGTGCTTGAATGTAGTGTTCCAAAAGAAAACTAAAACGTAAAGATTTGGACTTGGAGCCACGAGAGAGGAGACATGTTTTTTTCACGTGCCGGCATATTGTCCTTATAACGTGACGGTATGTGACATCGTGAATTTGAATTCCGAGTGAAAACAGTCTTTTAATAAGGGACGACGCTTACTTGGAGTTTGGTTTCTGTGAGAGGAAATGTTGAAAGAAAGTTTCTTTTTACTTTTCTGAAGAAATGATTGAATTTAATTTTCGCGTTTTTAAATCGTTGTTCATTTCTACTATTAATTGCAGTTCACTCAAACTATTATTTAACTCCAGGCAGTGAATTTCAATGTCGTAAATTGAAATGAAATTGCTTGCAAACTTACTTAGTGTACTCTGTTTGCTTGAAATTAATGGACGAGAAAACGTTGAACAGGAAAGGTCGATGTTTTATTATTTTATTGTAGTTACTAAGTATTAGTAGTATAGTATACACTTATTTGTAATAATTCCTTGTTTGGTAGAATGAATGACCTTTTCTGTCCATCACGCTAGGTTTACGGCGAGCAATTTGCCGGGCATTTCGCAAAAAGGTCAACTTCGTGGTGTGCATACCCTTATCAATCATGGTATCTTGTATAAGCTTGATGATAAGAACGTTCCCAACCAATTACATTGCATTGTTTCTCATTCTTTTCAGATTATTCATTTCTTTGCCAAGCGTTACGACAGGTTACCTGCAGCCTTTAGCTACAACCATACACTAAAAACACAGAACAGATAACCGGTTACCTCGTTCGCATACGTTAGACGCGAAAAGTAAGCTTAAGGCCTACCTGTTTATGCGAACTGTTTGTCTTGCCTTGTATATAATAAGAGACGTTCACTCTTTTGCCAAGGTAAAGGACTTGTCACTTTCGAGAAATCAACAGTGTTTGTACCAATGCCTGTGTAACAATGCCTGTACCTGCGCGTATGCTCCGCTCTGCAAGGTGCTCGAAGCAAATTTGTTCTATTTTTGGAACTATTAAAGAATATAAAAATGTGCGTGTTGTTTGAAGCTACCAAGTTTCTTCTAAAATCCATGTAATGACTAGAATCATTTATCAGGAATTGTTTGGCATGTAGCTTCAAACGTAAAGCATGGCCAAGGGAAGGCAGAGCATGCAAATGTAAACGTGTCTTTAATAAGGGAGGAAAGACCACACGATCGACGAGCACAGCTGACAGCTCTGGCTCTTAAGTCTTGTCTCTGATTATCACGTTCACTTTCACCGAGAAATAATTACTCATTTTCTCAATGAAGGATTGAGCAGCGTTTTGTGTGTATGTGTATACAGTAAAGAAGGCAGCTGACGGACAGATCACATTCCTTTTCAACCCTTTAGACTAAATACTAAACGGCACAATCTAATCTGGCCACTGCACTGCATCAACACACACATCGTCATTTATCCTAACGCTAGACACAAAACAATTTCTTTCAAATGGGATGTAGACTGTAGGATAGGAATCGAATGGGTATGGCGACATCTCATTCAAAAAGGAAAATATTTGTAAACCTGTAATGAATACTCAGGGCTCATGCCAGTAAGTTTTCTTTCGTTTAGCCTGGGCTAACAAGGTTATGGTATTCCGGGGGATGCATGCATTATATATTTTTATATTTTCGCCGTTTTGTCCGTGAGAGAGATGCAAACAAAATGAGACCTTCCCGGAGTTTAGGTCCAGTACTCTCAGCATGGTTGAGTAAACCATATGGTGTATGAGGTTTCCTGAATAAAAGAAAAAAAAACGGGATTGAGAATAATGGAGGAAGGTGAGGAATTGAAGAAACGGCTCCGACATGTGATAGTATAATGAGGATATTACCCGTCATAACAGACTTCACCGAAGAGTTAGCTACTATATGACACTGGCAGGAGGTAAGCAGTAGGCGTATAGTGCTGCTTTACACTGGAGACTGGAAACAACGATCCCTTGAAACTTGAATGCCGAAAATAAAATGGTTCAAACATAAGGATGAAGATGAAGGGATTTGGGAGAAGGAAAGGATCGTTCAACCAAAATGTATGCAGTCAGTAAGCAAGGGCAGCAGAAGCTTCTCTACCTCACTTTTTGTTACCTCTCCCTTTGAAAAGTTCTCTTTTTTGTCAGAATTTAAAAGCTCCACGAACAACACAAGACCATGTTAAGTTTTAGCCGGGGGCATGAAGGGTTTCATGCTTCCAAGGTTGCGGGTTGGTAAGGCATTTGAGTATAGGTTTTCAGAGAGACTTCCATGCATAAATACTAAAATAATATGTGTGAAGAGATTTGGGAATCTCTTATGGTCAGGATATGATATAGGGCCAGATTTTAAAATGAAAGAGCGTACATGTAATGTAATGTAATGGATGGGCTAGGGAATAGTAAAGTAAGGTATTGCTGGACCGGTTCGGTTCAGTCGGGAAGAAAAGAAGTCTTGACCAGATTTCTTCGGCTTGACTTAAAAGGGGAACCTTGCACATGCAAGTCCAAATGCAATCTTTTGATTGTACTGCATTGCGTGGTTTAAGCCGTCATCATCTTGTTCAGTTCACTTGAGTAAACCCAGTCAGTGGAATAGAAAATAGAAACCGAAATGAGATTGGAATTGGCTTTGCGCGGGCACTCGCACTCTCATAGTGTTCAATCCCTTCAAACATTCTATTGTGTTCATCGCGAACCAGTTAACATTTCATTACTTTAGGAAATTACATGCAATTACATGCAACAATAATCGATTTGACGATTGACAAATTGAGTATTTGATGCTGTACCACCAGTGAAGATGTGTATAGGCCAACGCAGTGCTTGGTAGAGTTATTTGTCGGCGTCTTAAAGAATAGAATCCTTCCAACCAAAGGGTGATATATGTTAGGACCACGTTACACGTGATTAAAGACTGGAAGAAATCTAAGTTATTTCCTAAGTTGTCTCTTGTCTGTCATTAGTGGATGTTAAGTCTGTTAAGACTAACCTAGCATTTACGAACGACTTGCCCTGCTGAGTCATTGGGTTTGATGTATTTTGGTTTGTTTGGGAACTTGGAAATTTTTTCTCTTAAGAGGAGTTTTTTCTCTAGATCTAAAGTGTGATAATGATTTTATTTTTATGTCATTCTGTAAAAAGCCAGAACGGGATTAGGATTTGGTATTTGGTTTATATAGGTGAGTTTTCACAAGAGTCGGAGGACCGGAGATACTCGCATCCGATGTGGCGGATGTAGATTTAGAATTCCCCTAATGGGAAATATCTCATTCATGGTACCAAACATACCATATACCTTACATTCACCCGACGATAAGTAAGGAGGATGTTGTTTAGTAGTCGTGAATGAGAATTTTAATTTGCAATGCAAAATGTAGCTCGTATAGATGGTCGCGAAAAGAGGATTTCAGAGGGGTTCCGGGTTGGCTTTGGCGGAAAGCTCTTTGAGGTTAGGTAGGAAGGGAAGGTTCATTAAAGTTTAACGTGACAAGAGGTTTATAGAAGGATGTTAATCGTTCCTACACACGTTTCCCTCCGAAACTTTTGACAAATGAGCAAGCAAGAGGAGAATTATCGTAGCACCTAATGACATTCTGTTCGAGCGGAAAGCAGTGCAGCGGTGGCCGGTCGTGTTTAAATGAAGGAGCTAAAGCCAAACTTGTGTCTGCCCTGAAAGAATAATACTTACAATGTATACTCATTTTCGCTTGCACTGCATCTTGTATTTTCGACTGCGATGTGTTGTGTATTGTTTAACTTTGTTCAAAAAATAAGTTTAAAGTGAGGATGGAAGATGAGATAAAGAATTTGCCTTGTCAGTTGGAGCATTGCATATGTGGCGTGGCGGATTGTGGATGCGCGGATATAATGTGAGGACATTTTAGATATAAAATGGATGCCAAAGAAAGTTTCACAGCCAGGAAGGATGAGGAGAAATCCAGTTGTGTTGACTGACTTTAGTTGTTTTTTTAATGACACTAGTGTGAAGTGAACTTCTTGTGTTTGGAGTCAGATACGGACTAAGCAATGGCAACTTTATAACTTTTCCTCTTGAATGACTGAAGAGGGAAGTTGGAGGTTGGACACACACCTAGACCAAATACTAACAGCACACATTGCACACAGCTAATAGGATTATGAGACTTAAGTCTTGGGAAACTAGTGAGGGAAAATATGTTTTCACAGGAGCTCAGATTGTCATCTAAATCAAAGAGGGAAAAGTTAGCAAAGCAAGTTCTTTCTTTGCTCATCATCTAGTTTCTATCGTGATTCGTCTTGACACAAGAAACTGGCAACACATTCACTCCAACTGCGGATTATGCATTAGTATTCTGTCAAACTCGTGTCTTATTCAGAAAATTTGGATTATTTGGGGTGTGAGGGTGTGACCACGAAGTGTGGTTCGACTGACGAAATATTACGTCCGTAGCAGAATTAAATGACATGAACTTTTACCGAGGGTTCCACCCTTGGTAAAAGTTTGGATTTAAGGTGATTTAATTAATTTAAGGTTAAGGTTCATTTTCTAAACTTTCAAAATGCCATGGGGATGCGAGAATTCTGGACTCCGAGGGTGTTTCAACCAATTTTGAAGCTCAGTTTCATACATAGTACATTTCAAGGAGACTTAACAAATCAATCAAATTGATGAAGTCAGGAGGTCCCGTAGTGGGGAATAAACAAAAAAAGTGCGAAGAAACTCACAAAATGCAATGTCTATAAGACTTCAACATTACCAACAGATCAATGGCTGTCGCTAGCTAGTTAAGTTCTTTTATTCGGGTCAAAATTTTCAGAAAACTGTTGTCAACATTCGGACCTTTTGCTGTCGCCAACATGGCGTCACCCGGCAACGTTGGTTTCCGAAATGTCTATAAGAAAATAACCCGTGAAAATCCTGGAATTTTCTGAACGTTTCGAAACGGATTACGTTCAGAATCGCATGATGGAGCAAACTAACTCAAGTAGCCTGTATAATAAGTCCTAGTATTCCCAGATTTACTGGACGCGAACGTGTATTGCTTCACCTTAAACTCATGGTTTCTCCTGCCAAACTTAGATGGTCCGGGGTCATGTGAGACACTTTCTATTTTCATTGCGAACTACATTTAACTGGTTTTAATACGACAAGATTATAGTTATGCGGACAACTGTTTCCTTCTGAGGTGTTTCATGACTCAAAATTGGTTCAAATAATAGAAGTCCTCAATACAAAGCTTGATCCACAGAATTGAGTTGCAACGACTAGCATGGTGATGAACAAAATGTAACTCCAATCTGCAGTACACTGGTCTGGAAATAACATTTTTCTTCCAACTGTCGGTACCACTGAGTATTTGGATTCCTTATGTGTTGACAATGAACCTCGGATTTATAAGTTTGTGTATTGTTTGGAAGAAAGTTGGGACCTGCCTTGCCACCGTATTCCCTGATTAATTACGCAATAACCAAATTCTGTTCGACTTGGCAGTAGATACATGTAATTCATAGAAGTAATACTACTGGCTATTGGGTATTTTGATAGTAGGATGTAGTAATAAAACGGGCAGCGAAAATTGGTAATTAGTATTGTAAATGTCAGATTGTTGTAGCCAATTAGATTTTTGAAGAGAATTTATGTTGCACAAGTGTATTTGTCTTGATTTATGAGAAAGTGAAAGGAGCTTTATGGAGCTCGACGCGCGGTTCCACGTTTAAGACTCAGTCGAATTGAGAGTGAGAAACTTACTCTGGGTATTTACACTTGGAAGCTAATGGAGTGTGAACGTTGAAACAGATGGTACGTTCATATTACTCCAGATTGGGAAGGAAAGATGGAACAGGATAGGATAGTTTTGTGTGGTAGAACTGGAACTCTGTTTGGAAAGATAGCGAAGCAGTGAATCCTTATTAGAGAAAGGAGCTTTTATCATTTAATGGAGGAAGTCATTTAGTTGGCTCCGTGCAGTTTGTTTCTGCACATGCCACATGTGTCTGTGTGTGTTATTACGTTACCCCAACATACACAACCGAATACAATGATAGAGAGGAATAGGGATGAAAGGAGATGTTTGTTTGGAGACTAATCGGGCATAAAAGTCGGGGGTGGTATTGACCTCCTATTGACAAACGTCTCGATAAATCTTCCGTCATTCACTCTGGCCAACAATAAATGTCAACTGTTCAAACAAGAGAGTTAGAGTCCGCTAAGGGACCTCAGCCCAGGACCTACCTTATTCTCTCTTGCACTTCCTTTCCTTTAGGTGCCGAAATCGGTAATATTCTTCCTTTGCGTATCCAATATGCACTGCTAAACATCTGTCGAGTTGGGTCGTATTCAGTCATTCATTCAATTCAGCCTTAAACCTCTGATTTAGAACGAGGAAGGTTCAACAGGACGGCTGTCTATAGTACGTATGAATTGCATTTAGTCATGGCCTTTTAGTAAAATGCTTTTGTAGCTCTCTATTCTAATCAGTCACTCACAAACAAACTTATATACCTAAGCTGGGTTTGTGTTCTTTCAAAAGCTCCAAACTGGTCCACGTTCGTTTTCGCTTCCAATCTGCTCCTGGCTCTTTTTGGGATTGAGATTGGACATTCTTAAAGTTACAACTTCCATTTCGTCCATTGAAGGTGTAGTATTGAACTTTGGAGAGGAGAACTAATACAATATATATAATAAATTTAAGAGTTGATCCAATGAGTGAAATATACAAAGAAATTCCCACACTGCGTTTTCTTTTGTCCCGAGACACAAGGAGTCCTAAATTTGACATAAACACCCTCAATTTCATATTCATAACAATCGTGAAAGCCGGTCTTAGGATGTATTATGATAAATTCTTTCCAATAATACATACCGAACTGCGGTGCAGTGGGCCCTTAAGAATTCGTACGTCCTGTGAGGTTAAACTTCGGATTATCTGAACAAATTCGAACGCTGTAATCAAAGATTGTTTGGGGAATCTGTCTAATTTATTGTAACACCCAATTTAAATTTTCAAACTTCCTTCCCAGAACTTTGTTCTTGACTAACCGTGGAGAAATAGAGTAAGCTTTTCTTTCTACGACCACTTTCTTATCGAAGGGCTCGAGCTATTCCTGCATGGTTGAGGTGTATTAAATGTGCTCCAAAGTCTGATAAATTACCTACATCGGAAAACTAAGCCCTATATAACGTCGCCATTTCGGTTAACTTTAACTTTTCTCGTCGTGGGGTTGGGAAAAGTTGGTATAACAGTAAATAATACTTACATATACGTAACGTTGGATTTTGAATTGTCTGACTCATTTTACGCACGGACATAATTTTATTGAATGATTTCCATATTTGCTCCTACCGTGGCTGCATGTTACATTGCAGTAGTTGTAGCTTGCAATGTTTGCTTACTGGAATCCTAATCTTTGCAGTGTTTTAGGGGATGAAGTACACGATCACAGATTGCGTGCAAGACACTCAGTCGCTCGCCTGCTAAGTTTCTGGTTGTCGGTTACGAAGTAGTATACTAGATTTGTACACGAACAGGAGGTAGACATGTTTTCTTCGCCATGCATGATTATATTTTGATTGAGATCCCACGCACTCTAGATCCAGTTCAATGCGTCTAACAGGTTTGTCAGTCCAAAATCCCCACATGTACGCTCTTAAAAGGGAACCACTTCAATTGAAGCTCTGACCTAGACCCGCCATACTATTTTTCATACCAATTGGGATCCCCTGACATTTGACATGAAGACTTAAAGTCCTCTACACAAGTGAAGTTTTTTTTCGCCTATCTCCGAAAAGGTCAAAAAGAAGTTCCTGAGGTCCCCCGTCAAAGTTGCAAAATTATCGGGTAAAATGCACGCCATTTTGCATTTTTCGTTGCGCGTCAATGTTGAAAGGTCCTTTGCATACCAGATGCATTACCAATTATTTTGAAGAAATTCAAAATATTTTTTCTCTTCACTTTTTCTTACACTCTTAAATATTTCCAGTCAAAATCTCTAGAGAAAAAATAATAAGTTGTAATGCATCTGATTGGGAGCTCTCAACGATGGCGCGAAATGTAAAACGAAAAGCTTGGCACGCATTTTAACCCATTATTTTTCAACTTTAACAGGGGACCTCAGGAACTTTTCTTTACCTTCGGAGATAGGCGAGAAAAAACTACTTCATTTGTGCAGACGACTTTTAACTGTTTTCATGTCAGGAGATCTCAATAGCTTCAATTGAAGCGGTTCCCTTGTTAGAAAGGATTAGAGCAAGCATTGAATCCTGCATTGCATGCATGCAAGTGAATGTTTTATTCCGTACATGCACTACCATTGCATTGTATGTATAGTTATCTTAAAAAATAAAAATAATATACGTACGAATACACACACGTACTTATTACACTTCAATTGAGCATTTCGTGCATGTTGAATAAGAACTGATAAAAATCCCCGCCTCTATTTGTTGATTGTTAACAAGCTGAAGACAAACTCTTTTTCCCAAGTGCCTGTTTACCTTTGGAATTGTAGGGTATGAGCGGACGGACGGATGAGGAGGTTAATAGTCCAGGGCAAGAGTTAATTGTAATGTCATTTATTTCTTTACCCATTTTCTGCAGTGGTGTAGGATTTATTGGACTTTCCGGGAGTTGTGTTTTTAATTTTGGGTATGAGTGTCCATACTATAAACTTAAGTTGGAATGTAGTGGGATTGGAAATGGCAATTTAAAAAGTGGGTGCAGAATAGGGACGAGAGACAAGGAGACTGAGAGACCCGCCCTATTTTCCCAGTCTGATTTCATCTGGGCGGGTTGATTGTCTTCCTCTCATTCCATTCCATTCTTTCTGACGACTCCATGAAGTCAAGTCAAGGTGTTATTATCGCTGCATTTAATGTAGTTGGACGTGAAGGAATTTAATTTTGTGTTATGTTTGGAAGGGCTACGCTTTTACTCATGGCTACATGACCAAAAGATGACCCAAGTTTCCAGTAGTCCATTCCAATCCACGTCAGATAGAGACATGCCGTATGCACGTAGTATTGGCTTGTACTGTTCCTATAGCTCAAGTGGGTCTCTCGGTTCGGTAGTTCTCATTTGTTAGAGTTTATACTATAACTACGGTAGTACGAAAATATTTTCCGACCGCACTCAGAGGATGCCAACCTATTAAGAAAATTGGGTGTTGGGTGCTTATAATATATCTTGAATTACCATAAATAAATTGTAATTGATTGATTGATCGATTGAATCAAATTTATTTCCATGATAGAGACACGTAACACATACCAATAATAAATCTTACAACCTATTAAAGATATCACTGTTTTATTAAATAATGTAATTATTCAAAATAAGTTTCCGTAGTTTTCTTATTTTGGCGGGGCAACGTTAGCGTTGGTTAAAGACAAGTTACATTTAAGAGATAATTTGGAATGAAAACACAAAAAAAAAGTTTGTATGTATGTTTATGGCCTGTCAGAGTGGCAAATAAATAACTGTCATGGACTTCTAAACATTAAACGACCAGTCTTCCTTTCCTATTCGTTCTATCTGTGTTCTATGACATGCTTCTAATGAGAGAAAAGGCAAATAACGGAACGACTAGGGTTAGGTTGACTGGGCTAAATAAGGAGGGAAGTGAGATTAATCTGTCATCAGGTGTGTCACAGTCAATCGGAGTCCCTAATTCAAATACAATACAACCTTCAAGGACAACCAGCCAAGCCAGAACCATGTTAGTGTTGTCTTGATGCGATTATAAATTTTTACGTGATGCACCGCTTGTACCGTAGTGGTCGACGTTTTTGAAAATGAACGAGTTTGTCTTATTAATTGGAGAGGATTGACATGTGGGATGTGTCGTTGGGTCGAGTGACTGGAATGTGTGTCAGGCACACACAAGGCACGCTGGACATACGCAGGCTTCTTCTCGGGATCTCAGGTTTCATTGCGACCTTCTTCAGGTCTAGTCCTAGTCACAATCACTTTTCTGAGAGAAATACTGCCTGACCGACATACATGGACTGAGGAGAATTGACAGAAGAGTTAGGGCTACGAACGATGGACAGAACATGGGTTATACGGTTAAAGTTTCTGTTCCATGTTTTCTCGTCTTTAGAGTGTGAATTTCTCACTAAAAGTACAGCGGCAAAGGAGGCATTGTCCCTAATCTATAGTTTGGAAGGTAGAGCACGGCTACATGTACTACTGGAAACTGGACGAGTGGATCGATTTGAGTCTCATTTCCAACCAGCTTCCGTCCACTCCAAAGGTTTTTACGGGAAAGTTAGGTCGGTAAGATATTGTTTTCTTTTTTTTCGTACCTAGGTGGGCAGGGAATTGGATAGTAGCTGAGACAAGTATTTGGGATCGGCAGGGAGAAAAGAAGAACGGATCAGGAAATGAAGCCGGTGAGGATTGTCTCAAAGAAAGGAAGAGAAACGAACGTGTGTGAGTCCACTTACTCGTAAGAGTATATAGGTAGCCTTGAAAATTGGGATTGTTATGTGTTTTGGGTGCAATTTATTGACACTAACGTGACTCAACTACAGACTCTCGTCTCCACGAATTCAATTAGGGAAAATCATTGATTTCCGTGAGGGAAAAAGGCTTTGAGGGCTTAGGATTAGGTGGAAAGGAAGAAAAAAGAATTTTCTGTTGGGCTGAACTGAAGCTTAATTTCTTATTTTGGGAACCTGTGCCGGTAAAGTCATGGAAAGTTCTGGTGGGATAAAAAAAATATCACCATTCCGTGCTAGAGCACTGGCTTTCACATTTTATCCATTTCACATTTTATTCGTTTAATGTTTTTATTCACAATATTTTATTTTCCCTTTGGGTTTGATATAACCTTATGGTTATTACTATTCGCATGACTTCATTTCCATTGGTTTTGTCATGTTATACTGTTATACATCGTTAAGCTTTTCCCATGTGAACTTTATCTTCCCACTATGTATGCTGGAATGAAGTATTTTGGGCCCTCTATATTTCCAAAAGCGTTAAAAACAAGTTCTAAATTAGTCCATGCATAAATGTGAAGTTCACCGACCGCATGTGACAAGTACGATCATTAAGTTACTTGCACGGGGATACGGCCGTTAGGAGGTCATTAGTGTCATCACAGTAATTTAATAAATTTTATTGTACCTGCTTATTTACTCCCGACAGAACATTTGACCATACCATAAGCCAACGACGGGTTGGAAGAGAGGAAAGTGGTATGATAGTAATTCTACGAGTCGTCGAAGGGGGGAAAGGTCGTTAGAGAGACCTACCATTGGATTGAATTGGATTGTATTGCAGTTGTAGGGACGAGGGAATAGAGATCGTTATTATTGGAGGAGTTTGAGTCAGAGTGTGATTGGCGAGATAATCATGGAGTGCACTAGGAAGTGCAACTCCAACACCTCGTTTTGTTCGTTGGATCTCTTTCTGTTTTCCAGAGTAGTACAGAAGCCTCATATTACTACTTTTGAGAGTGTCTGGATCGATACCCCTAGTCATAAATAACATTTTGTTCGAGTTCGGGGGACCAGGCTTTGGTCGTCGCATTGCTCCTTCCTACCCGGACACGGGTATTAGGCCAGACGAGACATGAAATGCATGCATAGCTATTCCATTTGATTAGTAGAAATTTCTCTCCCATTTGTAAGTGTTTGTTTCTCTCCTTGCTCTTCTCGTGTTAATGAGAATGTAGTACGCGGTACGAGAAATCGTACTTACTTTGGTTTCAGCCCTCTACATGCTTCACATTAACTATCCACGGTCTGATTACCCAGGGGTCCGACCAAAACTTGAAACCCGGGTACATTGTGCGTGAGCGAATGAATGGTGGCGGGAGATCAGGGACAAAGAACAACTAGTTGTTAATTTTGAAGTCAGGTTTTTGCTGCTGGACATGTTAGGAGTGAGTCTATGGAGAATCTGACATGTCTCCGGTGTTATCTTTCGATCACTTACTAGCTTGAAAAGTCCCGAGTCGACGTTGAGTAATTTCAAGCAACCGGCGACGGTGTCTGTGGGAGTCTGCTACCACGAATGAAGGTTGACGCAAGAGAAGTCCTTAGGGAGGTCAAACAAGCAATCAGAAATGAGAATGCCCGCACGCGGACGTAATTCGTTAGCCGAATTAATGAGATATGAAAGAATAGGAAAATCAACTACTACAAAGTTAGGTCTGACACTGACTCGTGACGTGTCATGGGTCAGATTAGGTTGCGGGGTTAACCTAGCCGCTTGAGTTTTTCCCGGTTGTCTCCTCCCTAGTGATGTTGTCATCGAAATCTAAAATGAATTTGAGTGAATCGTTTACTGTTGATGCGATGCAGACAGGAGTGATTCAGTATGCAGCTCACAAAAGTCAAGCATATACAATGCATTTGCATTTCGAAGATTCGGATTTCAGAGCTGATTCGGTCGGACTTTGATCTCGCATCGTAAAGTCGTGTCATGCAGACCCAGCTTAGTCCATACGGGTGAGGAGACAGTTTTAATTGAATTGGCATTGCAAGTGAAAGTGAGAGAAAGTCATGTAAAAGTTCCTACAATACAATGGACCCCTGGCAATGTGATGAAATTGAATTGAATTCCTCCACTTTGGGAATCACGATTTGTCCTGTCGTTAGATGTGATTTGATGAAAGCGATTGTATTTTGTTTACCGAATGGGTCGGTGTTGAAATTCGAGGTTACTTTTGAACACAATTTCATTTGTTTCCTTTGTAACTTGAAGTCAAACTTCTCTTTATACACCAAGCCATTCGTTGGGGCAGATGAAGATCCCATCCTAGCACTTACATAGTCAGAGACCCAGAAAATCAGCTTGAAAGAGATGCATGCTTGCTTGCACTATGACATTATTTATATTTCATTACATTACGCCATATTCATTTACCGCATCAGAACTCATTTTAATATGTCGCAGCTCTTGTGCATATGCAGCCTGGCTGCATTTGGGCTAGCCCAGTCAGAAGGGGACTGGACAGATTACACTCAGCCTAGCCCAACTGCATCTGGGCTAGCCAGCTTCCGTCCAGACTAGCCCAGGTCCTTCCGGACTAGCCCAAATACGAGGGGTGTCCCATATTAGATGGGAGAGAATGCCGACCCAACGTAAATATTTTTTCAAAACCGGTACGGACAGCTAAAAGTTTAAGTGGGAATAGTGTTTCGAACTCCAGGGAGACTATATTGAAAAATAATAAATCCAATTGGATGTAATTGTGCTGGCAAGTTGTTGGAAAAAATACATTTCAGTTATTTCTGGGATACCCCTCGTACATTCGAGATGATGTACAAGGGCTTAAACATTAAAGATGATGCAAACGCTTCCAACCAGGCTACATAGTTCAGGTCCATCAGGACTAACCCAAGAATATTAGGCCTGATCTACATGGACTGAGATGAACTACATGGACTACATGAAAGATGATGCGAAAAAAAATTATCGATGCTATCAGTGCCGAATAAAAATGAAATATCCTTACGGAAAGCAGCCAAAAATTCGTCCTCGGGAACCGGACAAAATTTAGTTTCTTGAAAATCTACTCCAAGTGAGGGTCAGTAGGTGCAAATCTGAAAAGACGAAAGGATTGTGCAACAGGAAATGGCACGGCCTCGCGGCATCGACGACGAACAATAGCAAGCAAAGGTTGACATTCAATCTGTTCTCTTATTAATACTGACTGAATTCACTTTCCATTACTTCTCCTGTTCAATACGTGTTACGTAAAATTCTTTTCGCATAATCTTTCATGTCTCAGCCCTGGTAGATCAATCCGAATGCACAGAGCCGAAGCCAGGATTTTGGTGCCCTTGGGCACATAAAGAAAAATCGCCCCTTATAAAAAATTATTTCGAATAGAAGTTTATTAGTATTTTCATGATGTAATCTATTCTGCACCCCTTATTGTCGACACCAGGAAAGGTCAACTAGTTAGGCG
>JAQFYE010001601.1:0-21961 GCA_034694305.1 Protaphorura glebata | reverse complement strand
TATATAGGCATTTTGGATTTATCACCGACTGCGTGTACCGATTTCACGAAAACAAATGAATACTTTTCTAAAATATTAGTCTTTGTAGAGTTTAGGTTGACATTTTTTTCGTGATTTTAATTTTCGAGGGACAGTTACAGCTATTACAGATCAGGAGATCAGGACTGACCGCCCCATGTTTTCCGTGTTTGTCTAATACTTTGAACCCTGAGGCTCTAAATAAAAATAATAATAGAGTTACTTGTATTTAAAGTTTTATTTCTACAGACTACTCCCAAAATGTCTAACTCTGTGGAGGTATACTCGAGATCACTACTGCTATGCGTGGATTGGTTAAAAAGAAGCCATGGCATTTAAATGGACCCGTTGTCATTTTAGTGAAATTTCGTAGTCTTCATCATCCTTTGGAGAAGTGTCTTGAGCGTATAATTTTAAACACACATATAAGGCACGGTTGGACGGACAGTGATGAAGATTAGATGAAGAACGTCAGATGGAAAAGAAAGCAAGGGGAAAGGGGAAAAAGTCTCCGAGATGGTTGTCTCCTGGGAAAAACTCAATCTAGTCTAATTAGCTGGAGAACTCTTCCTTTCCACAAAGAAAAATTGAAGACCTGAGTCGAGTCTTCTCGATAGATTCGAATTCGATGGCAATGGCAACTAAGGATGTTGGAAATAGTGAAGTACTCGCTTTGAGTGAAGAAATTCTATCAAAGCGATGGAAGTGGAATCTTATTCGACAGACTTGGAACACGTACGTTTTCAAATGTATTACTTTTACAAGAAACAGCAATTTCAAAAACGACGAAACTTCCACGTTCCGTTTCTTTTTGTATAAACTTAAATTGTGTGCAGTGTATGATATGTAGCAGGTCTTCACAAAAGTAATTTCCTCTACTCATTACTCCATTTCTCATTGCTAACTAATGTCGTACTAAACCTAACTTTTGAAATTAAAATTTAGAAACGGTTATTGACCGGATGGAAGAAAATTATAAGGAATTTCAAGTTTTAAACAAATATTTATTCAAATAAATATTTGTGCTATCTGACAAGAGGAGTTGTAGTGACAGCACAGCACAGTACAGTTCAGTTAAGAATGGTCTGTCAGAATGGTAGGAGACAGGAAAGTTAGAAAAACTCTGTGAAAGAAATTCGAGAGCACACTGAGATACACTTTGATAACAAGTCAGAGTCAGGTGCACTGAAGCGGGACAGTCAGGTACAGAGTGCGAAGCATGTTTTGAAGATAAAATTAATTAGTACAGTCTTTTGCCCAAAAAACGTCAAAGTGGCACATGGAAAGCCTTTCTTGGAGATTCTCTGTCATTCTGTCTGTATGTTTAGCGTTTAGCGTTACTATAGCGTTTAATTTTGCAACTTCATCATCACAGCCACTTGGCTGGCGTTTCTTTATTCTCTGGAGTGCTTCCAATAATATGCAACGAATTGTTACTTAAGGGAAGCGAAGCACTCGCCAAATACTTCAGTCTACCTTGGTTTAGGTACCGCTTCCATTGACCTTCGTTTATACAGCCACGTACCTCTAGTAGTAGTCCGATCATGTCGACCGACGATGCGAAGGGAGCTATACTTAAAAATCTACATCACACCTTCACATCATCAATCTACATCTTAAAAATATGCATACCAAGTTTGGAGTCAATCGGAAAAGAATCGCGAGAGTTATCTTGCTGATCGACAGACAGATAGACGGACGAATACCTCAGGTAAAAGCAATAGACTTTGTTGCATAGCAATTCGTCTAATGAGGGTGAGATAATTTATATCTAATAAGTTATGCAAAGGAAAAAGTTGTACAGGTAAGAGAAGAGTGTGATATGGCAGAAAAGAAGTCTGAAGTTAAGTTAATTAATTAAACGAGATTTTTCGACAAAACTTTTGAGTGTAGGAAACGTCGTCATGAGTCAGGAGAGGTAATAATTTTAAACTCATTTTAAAAAACTTTCACTCATTAGTCAAGAAATGGTTTTATTCTTCGTGTAACGAGGTTTTTCTTCATTCATCTCCAGTTTGCGCCCTAGCTCCTGAATCCAATGCAGTTGAGACGAAACGACCGAGCAGTCGAAAATTGGAAAATTCCAATTCGACTCGTCTCATGTGAACGAGATTTGAGAGGCTTCAGTTTTATTCACTCTGTTCTGTTCACTGTTCAAATGACGTCCATTCGCTTCCGTTCGGCTCAGTTTTCCTGAACATAGCCATGCAATGCACACACATCAAATCAATCTCAACAGAACCTTTCAATGTTTTCCTTTTCATTGGTTTCTATTGAAATAGTCCAACAGTTCACGACAGTAGTGGTATGTCTCAGTGGGAATGCCACGGTCTCCCTAACCAATCTCGCTACCAGCACTACAGTACTAGCTTAGTACTCTCAATCATGTTCCTAGGAACAGAAATGAATTGAGAAACAATGATTTTCTTCTTTGTCTACCAAGAACTTAAACGGTTTCTACGCTAAAGAAAAAAATCAAACTTTATTTCTCACACTGTTTTTTTGGTTGTGGAGAAAGTTCCTCAGTAGTGTCAGAGTAAGTTATTACTGTCACTGCCTTGAGTCTTTGCTGAAACCTCACAAGTGAGAAGGGAAAATTTGAAACAAATGTCTACTCTCCAACAATTGAGTCGTACCGAGAGAAACTATTTATGTCTTTGCTTTCTAGTCTCACTTAATATGGGTAATTGACACTAGGGTCACAATAGTGAATAAAAGGATTTGTCAATTCCCACTAAACTGAACAACTAACTAATCAATGATTCAACCATATCCTGAGTCTTTATCTGTAATAAAAACTTACTGTCCGGTCTGGAAAAGGTCATTTAGATGTTTCGAAAAAGAACTGACTAGTATTTCCAAACGTGACGTACTTCTTGCAAATTGTTAAATATCCTATATAATATAAAATTTTCTGTGTCTGAAATTTGATGACAAAATTGTACGAGGAGTTTCCGATTCAGATAGATAGGCTTAGAGAAAGAAAAATTCGATATTCCGTCACCCTACCAGATTGGTTGCCGTTGGATCTTTTTATAGTGAAAGAAGGAGACAGGATATTATGGGTGGAGCACATTGGATTCCTCGGAAGAGGCTTATTCTGAGCTGAGTTCTTTAGTTTTGGTTCTTCCTCTAGCGTAACTATTATCCTCTATCTCTTCTTACGGTGGAAGTCTCCAAAGAGACGGAGTGTGCCGTTACTCCTTATGGTGGTTGGTGTTAATTCCTGATTCATGAAATTCACCACAGAATCTGCTTTTCTTTCCCACTCTTCTCACTTCACTCACACGAGTCCATCTCATCATCACTTTTTTCTCTCTCATCCACTTTCCACGGATCCGTCCTTACCTAAGTGTAATATAATTCATTCGGTAAACATTCCAGAATCTCTTACCTCTCCCTTACATTACCAAACTTCCTCAAACCAAGACGAAATGTGTCTTGGGTGAGGCGTTTGACGTGTCTCATCTACAAACCACTAAAATGTTATCAGGTCTCGGCAAACTTGGTTCAACGTAATTAGGAATGATTAATTTGTTTTGTAAAGTTTCAAAATCAAATGATTTCAGACTCTGCCGCACCAGTTCGAAAATATGTTTCTTATAGGGAGAGCACAAGTAATTATAAAAAATGTTGCATTATATTAAAATCAAGGAACTATATTTATCCGTCGGTGCATATTATGACGGGAAATAGGTCTCTCCAATGTGCACATCATAGTTTAGAATATGAGGTCAACAATTTCCCATTACATCTATGCTCTATATTTGGTTGCCACGGGGTTGACCGTCGGGAATTCATTCGTTGCAAGAGTGAGGAGTTTGAAAATCATTTTGACTATTGGCATAACCTATAGGGAAGATGTTTTATTTATCTTGAGTAAAATTATAAAATATCTGCAAAAATTAGAAATGGTCAATTTTTCTGTGTCCTTAAGCTGCTATTCCGTTGGAGAGCTTGTGCGAGAATCGGATTTTGAGGTGGAACTGCTGCGGTTAAAATCGTCCTTAAATTCTTAGAATAATCTATTATTTTTTTCCTGCTCCTCTGGTGGAGGGGGAACCATATGAGCATAACACGCCCGGATCTGTAATTCGAATTATTCTTGCCACCTATTCTACGAAAAGTAAATTCTTGCAGGATATGCATTTTTTACATTGACTTCTATAACGCGAATATAATGGCAGGTGGTTGGCTATTAAGTGGAATAGCTTTTGTCGGACTATCAGTGCTTTCCTTTACATTCTCCGCATGTTTTGTAATCAGCTTCTTATTTCAACTGAATCAGTTACTGACTCACCAAGTAAATTAGAAACGTGAAATCGATAAATGAATAAAAATGTATTTAATCATGTATGCAGACACTGCATGTTGGTAAATTGACACTTCCCTTCGACCCACAATACCACGGCAGTGTAGACCGTGGTAGTGGTGCCGGCGGAAGGATAGCCTCTGGATCTGCCTCATTGATAGCACTCTTCGAAGACCCTGACTTCCTAACGAATGCAATGTAATGGAAATACAATTATGTCGGTATTTACCAGAAAGACGGTCCTTGTAGGGTTGGCGATGAGAGTCGTAGCGACAGCATAAAGTCTTATGCAAGAAGAAAATCGTCTGTAGAATGTCACAGAGCGTCATGTTCTTCTTCCCGTCATGTCTTGTCATATGACAAGGATGAATTCTCAACTGATCATCAATTGACATCCTGAACACGACATTTTTCACGCTTCCTGAGTCAATTTTTTACTCCGTCTCTAGGGAATATTCCTCGATTTGCCTTTCTACTTTCACTCTTAGGTCTGAAGAAAATAAAGCAATAAAGGCAAACCCGCAATTCTTTTTTACTTTCAAACCAATCTCTCGCGATATTTATTAGTCGGCTACAATTTTATATTGGAAATTGATTGCTCCAGCTTATTAAATAGTACGGCCATACGGCCACATTAGCAAGTATTATTTTCATGTTCATCCCTGTGTTCATCCCACTTATTCGTTCAGAGTTGAACAACGATAGTGTAAATAATTGAACTTTTTATTTTGGTAAGCTTTTAGTGATTTTACAACTGATTGTAAATAAAATGTTTTTCTAAGACCGTCAGGTATTCTTCCAAGTAACTAATTCATAGCTGGTTGACTAAACATTTTATTTGTATATTGAACCAAGTTCATCCCCCCACATATTGCCACGAATCAACGAGCAGCTGGGCTGACGTTCGTAGCCAGTCGTGTTTGATAACATGTTTCTTGCCTAATTACTGACGATGATACACGAGGAAGTAGAGTGGTTATGTTCGTATTTCTTCTAATGATGTTTCCGCAAATTAACTTGAGCCAACATTTTTTAGTTTATAGTTTTTATATTTCCAGACTAAAGAGTGTGAATTTAATAACAGGCAACGAGTAACGAGATAACGGGCATCTTCGAAGCTCTAAGAATTGAGTGTAATATCAAACCGTGAGTATAAATATACGTAGTGTAAAAGTGTCTGCAGTAATAATCAGGTGTTTCCATCGTTAGGCCAGAGAATTTCAAGAGAGATTTCACTCGTAGTACAAGATGAACTAATAATTAAAGGAAGGTTGAAACTTTCACACTCGGAAATTGTGAGATCCAAAGCAATATTTCCTGAACGGCACTTCCAAATACCCCAGTCATAAACAGATGTTTGTTTTCATTCAAAATTGGGATTGTCTTTTGTGGTTTGTTGTACAATCCAAATGCACACAAAGGGACGAAGGAAGACAGGCTTTTGTGGCACCATGTTGAGCCAAGTTGATCTAACTAATCCGCTTTTAAATTACAAGTATCCAACCCGTCGTACTAGCCTGTGTGGGGTAATGAAACTGCTCATAACCGAATCTTGTGAAGTGAAACCGTTCATTGCGACGGGATAATTAAATATAAATGTTCAAAAGCTTTTCGTTTCGGTCATATCCTGTGGTTTGACTGCGTATAACCTTTTCAACTTTCCCAGTCAATTTTCTGTTCGTAGTGCAACAGGGTACTATTTCCGACTTTCCAACTCGTATGATGTTAACATATCTGCGCTTTGAGTTTACGAGTCGAGTGGATTGCACTCCTTGTGGAGGAAGCTAAAATAGTTCATACGTTCCAAGAATTGTTCCCACAAGAAAGTTTCGGATAAACCCAGAACAGTAGATTTCACTGTAATAAATTAGATTAAGCAGTGAACTCGCAAATTATGTTTAAAATGTCGGAATTCAAGGATGGCTTACGAAGAGTACTTATGAAGACAACGATTACAATAAGTTCAACAAGTGTATGATGTCACTGGCCTCCTAATTTTGTCAACGTTAGGATTTGCAAAGTATCAAGCCAATAGTTTGTACAATTTGTTTCACATATTAAGATGTAAACTGTCTAAATATAAGAAATGGCCATGTTACATTGTTATTTGATGCACCTTCTTAACGTCAGCAGGATGCCTTTATTCGTGGTCGCCCAACGTGCTTCACTATGGAGGTTAATTAATTTCAGATCACCAATGTGTTTGCGATAGGTACGTTTCGTCAAATAAACGCATCTTACTGAGCAGGTGTAAAGAGAAGGAAAATATTTGGTAGCTTGGACACTCCAGATACACTGAAAGTAAAGGTAGACAGTAGAGGTATAAAGTAGAAAACTTTTCCTGTCCTTCTAACTGTATACTTTCTCTTCTCAGGACTTAATAAAACCCCAAAAATGAGTGTAAAAGAAAATCCCTTTTACAAAATGCTGTCTTAATGGACTCTGATTTACTCCTCATGTAGCCCAGATGTGACGTTTTCTTCACCGCTCGTATCTTCCCACTCCCTTATATAGTACGCCACATCCATAAATTATGTAGCCACAAAATATACCCAAGTCCGTATAGTTTCTGTGACTCCACGGTGTTCCTTTTCCGGGTTTTTGTTTTATGAGTTTGCTCACTAAAATCTCAGCTTGTGTCCTATGTTTGCTAGCAACTCGTGTCAGCAGCACAGGCCGTATTTAAACAATGTAGAGTAGAGGCAACGTGTGAAATTTTGAAGTAAGGATATAAAATATAAACTACATGAAGCATCACTGAAAGGAAATGATTTTTTAAGCAGAGACTTCCCTCACTTGATGCCCGCCATTCCCATTAAAAACAATTTCTATATTATACGGAATATATAGATATTTTGCAACATGTACCTAACTATCAAGTTTTTCAGTTTATCCTTTATGAGTAGGAAGACTTTGCTTGGTTAAAAGTTTACAATTGGTCTACGATTTTCTGAAAACAATACTTGCATGACCCAAACTAACAATCAATAGAAATCATCTGTCTGTATTATTATTGTCTGTTGCGGCATATTGTGGAGGCAGCCATCTCGTTTACCACCCCAATTAATATAGTGGTGGCTTAAACCAGGTCTTCCTCCGCTGTTACTTTCCACCTGTAGGAACACCATTCTCGCGCTAACGTATTCACTGCAAAAATACCCAACTATGTTCGGCTAATACCTGACATAAAAGTGCGAAGTGGACTTTGATGACTTCGACGGTCTGGACTTCTTAGATTGAGACTATAAAACTATTAGTTTAGAGTAGAAAAGGACCGGAAATCAACAATCTCCGGCGTCCTCACTCCGAGAGATCCGAGTAAAGTTACTTTTGAAATATCCATGGCAATTTAATCAAATTGGATTTTATTCTAGAAAAGCAGGATTACGTGAGTACTCAAAATTGTCCATCATATCAAAATCACGCGAAATTTAACCTGTACGCCGATAGTGGGTTAAACTAAACGGACAGCTTATTTATAACAGTTGATTCTGAAATATGAAAGTCTGACCAAATAGTTCTATTGCTAGTATATTACCAAATTCTTATTTTCTCTATTTTCTATATTCTTTAAAAAAACGGAACTTGTGAGTGTGTGTGAATTAGAATTTGGACGAGAAAAAACTATGAAGGTTGAAGTTTCGGTTTAAAATAACCCACCAACAGATTACTCTTTCTTGTCTCTCGCGCATGCGAAGACGAAGCGAAATATGAACACAACAAAGAGAAAGCGAGAGATAATTCGGATGTGTTGCGGTCAATGACTCCGCAGACCTGTCTCTTCTTTTCAATGTTCTCCTTTCCAGGAATAAATTCCAATTTGATTAAATCGCCATGGATATTTCAAAAGTAACTTTACTCGGATCTCTCGGAGTGAGGACGCCGGATTTTGTTGATTTCCCGAAAATCCCTATATCTTTTCTACTCTATTTAAAGGGCGGGGCTAATTCCTCTATGATTAGTTTAGTTAGCCGGGTCCGAATGTTGACAACAGTGCAAACTGAAATTCTTGACCGTAATAAAAGAAATTAACTAACTAACTATTAGTTTAGTACAACTTGGGAAAAGGGGTTAGTTATTTTGACCAAAGGCTTATTCAAAATCTGGAGTCTTGGGTTTAATCAGATAATTTTATACACGCATCCGTTGAGGTTCATAAGTTCTTTAGCCGAGCCAACGTGTTTATATTGGAATGCAATACTATGATGTCAAGTTTTCATGTTTTAAGGGTTGCGTCCTCCCCAAACAGGAAAAGTCGGGTACTCCAGAGCTGTCGCATGGAGGCTAGAAATCATTCCAAGAAAGCAGACACCCAGGTGTTCCAGCCCGACAAGGAAAGTCGACTAGAGTAGAATGCTCTTCACTCTGTACAAAATTCTAGGACCATTTCTCATCTCCGTTTGAGAAGGAAGGAGTACTCGAGAGACTGGGTTTCTAAATATCCAACAGAATCCGGCTTTCCGGGAAACGGCGCAGCTGATGATGAAACTGTTTGGAAATTAGCTATCATATACGGATTGCGGTTGAACAACGCTTCATTTTTTGTAGTCTTTCCGCATTTTTGTTTATACAGGGTGTTCAAGAAAAGACGCACAATTGTTTGTTTCATTTAGCGTGATTACTGAGATTTACGTCACAGACAAGCTAGAATTTCTGCACCATTTAATTTATCAGCTTGAAAGGAGTATAATTTATTTTAACAATTTTATTTATTTTTTTATTATTTCAAGACAATACCCTCAATAATTGAGGGTATTGTCTTGAAATAATAAAAAAATTGAGGGGTGACGAAATCGTCGAAAATCAACTTCTGACTTACGTTGTTCTTCCATGCAGGCACTCAATTGAGGTCATTACATTAGGCTATGTCAAGAAGTTTACCCGACCTCTGACCTATCCTGATATTTCTGTGCGTGTCTGCCTGGCTGTTAAAATGATGGACCGATTTTCATGCATGATACCTTAAAATTTTCAGGAAGCCATTGGGTACATCATAGGTCATGTCAGGAATTGATATGACCTTTGGCCCCTGACCTGGTCAGGCGACCTCCTAAGGAACATGTTTCGATGTGGCCGAGTGGCATACCTTTTTTGAGGGGATTCCAGAAATGTATAACATTTTGACCTATCGACGCTGACCTCTGACCTGGTCAAGTGAACTCTTATGGAACATGTTTCAACATGTCCGAGCGACATATACTAACTCGATGGGGAAGTTAGGGGAGTACCAGAAGTAGATGACGTTTAGATCTTTCGACGTCGACAGGTCAGGTGACCTCTAAGAGGTCATGCTTGAGTACGGCCGACTGAGATGTCATTTCCAAGTGGATATTAAAGGGATTCCTATTGGATATGACATACGTTGATCTAACCTTCGACATTTGACCTGTACGTGTGTTTGTGTATCAGCACATGTGTCCTCAATCTGCTTCCACACTGCTGGACCAGTTCTTATGAGTGATAGCTTGAAAATAAATGGAGACCGATGCGCAGAATGTTGTGTTGATATCACCTTTGACATCTGACCTGGACGGGTGACCTATTGTAATGTATGTTGCAATACGTCCAAGCGACATATCATTTTCAAGGGAAACTTAATGGGATCTCAAAAGTACATAATGAAATAAAGACCATCGGATCGCAGGGGAACGGGCCAGGCAGCAGGGACCCGCCCGAAGGGCGGGTTTCTTGCCAGTCTTTAATTATTAGAGTAGCATTATGGTTTTATGGTTTTATTATCGAGGCGAAAAGTATTTCCGGACAACCTAAACGCAGTATTAGTGAGACATCTTCCTACCTCCACTCGTGGTGGATTATATGGACGGAATCTTTCATCGATTCATTCGTGTTCGGAAATCTCCAGATAATCCTCGCATGTGTAAGCAAAATTAGTATAGCTGCACTGAATTTTACACCCAGATCTCAGATTTCTTGTCCTTGTGTGAACTTGGGTAATCGTTGCTTTAATGAAGTTTTTCTCCACTACGCCTCCTTTTTACTACTAGTGGCACCTAGACCGAATGGAAACCGAGCCAGTCCCAGTTTGCCCGTAAATTACAGCGAATCCCGTGATGTATTAATAGAGAAAGTAGAGACTTAATATTATTAAATTAATATACTGTAATTGTCAAGAAATGCATCGAAACCATGAATCATGCCTCCGTGCTTTCTCCACTTCAACATGTATTCTTGAGTGTGGTTGTGTTTACGCTTCAGTTTTGTGTTGAAATTGAATCACTCTCAAGTGAGTATACTTTCGTACGGTTTCACATGTGTTATATATATGTATCTACGAACCGCGCATTCATTTGCTTACGTTGTTGAGTGCAAAGTGTGTAACAAGGCACATACAGTATTCAACGAGTTGTGCGATTTCCCGTTTGTCGGGTCTTCTTCTGATTCTTAGAAGGTGGTTGTGGAAGGTCGATAAATTTATTTTGAAAAATGGGCTATCTCATCCGTGTAAACTTTTTTTCAACCAAAGCAACCAGAACTCCATCCGTCGTCCGCACAGGATTTGTACTCGTACTTTCTTTCCCTTACTTTCTCCCTTAAATCCCACCAGCTTTGATTCAATCACGTAGAAAGGGAGAGCTAGAGGAAACCAACGTAGCGGCTCAGGGAAAAAAGATCTACTCTCTTCTTTTAACCAAAAAGAGTTCGTTCCGGCAAGCACAAATATTGTGGAAACATGTAATACAATACTTTCTCCGCCGTAAATGCCTAAAACCCCTTCGTCAATCCCATGAAGGAAAAACTAATTTCCGTATTGATCAAATTGATTTTATTTACGGTTTAACTCAAATACCAGAATTTTGACTTCTACAAATTTACAGGAATGTAAATTGTGTCCATTTGTTGGAAACAAAAATCTAGTACAAGAAATCCAATATGTCAGGACCGATTTTCTATTCCAAATCGTAAATATTAATACTGGTGAAATATTAAATTGCACGGAGTATTAATTTTTGGTTTTGGTCTCAAAAATTCACAAAAGGAGGTACTCTGCAGATTTGGCATGGCAATTTTCCTGCGAATTTGACTTTCAGAATCTTGATTCTGCAAGCCATATTTATCGATGGATTTCAAAAACCTTGTTTTGTTCTTCTCCTGAATACCGGTGAGGGTCTCCTTGTTTGGGTGAGTCAATATTCACACACATTGCACTTCATAATTGAAGTTTAAAAAAATAACTGACGGAAGAGAAATTGCGAGCGTGGTTTCTTCAACGAAGGACACCAAACAACAACAAACCATCAGCGAGAGTCCTATTAGCGAGAAGTTCTGAAAAAGAAATTACATTGAAAGGCCCAATCAAACACAAATAATATTTCATGTCGTCAAAAATAATGCTTGGCTGGGGCTTTACTTGTCGGAATCACACTTTTTCACTTCAGTCAGGACGGGAATGCCTGACATACTTTGCTTCACCTAAGGCAATCCAATGAGAAATTAAAAATCCAAGAAGCAAGGCATGCGGATGCATTGGCCAACTTATTCCATAACATTAAATCTGCATAGTCTACCGTCGTCTATGATTTGATTTAGCACTTGTGCGTACAGGCAGACGTCGAATTCTCAATTATTTATTTTTATATAGTTGTAAATAGTGTTTTTGAAATAATTCTCGCCAGAGGTGTCCAGCCAGCATAAACTGAAATATACCGATGAAAAAGTCTCGACAACTTCTACGAATACATCGAGGTATAGGAAAGGCTTTGAAAGCCCGGGAATACTTATCTTTGTTACGAATGCATGTTGAATCATCGATGGTTTCCCATTCCATTCGACATTCTTCTCCAAAGAGAAATTCACTGCTTCAAAACCGAAGTTTTAGATTCGCATGTCCTTCTATTTGCACACTTAAGTATGCCTTTCGAAGGAAACGAAGAATATATTGGGAGCGGAAGTTTTCTTTCCGGAGCACAAACATGTTAAAAGGCATGTCAAGATTTCATATCCGATGGAAAATTCCATTGGCATTCAACGTAAGTAGATTGTCTATGGTATTTCAGGGAAGAGAATCGCAGTTAGTTTGAGTAAGGACCGGCCGGCATGGCAGTTCTAGGAATGATTAGAAGGGAAATACAGAAAACAAAACTGGAGGAATAATAACTTCAAATTAAATAAACTTTCGCTTTCCCTTTTATTCACAAAACTACTTTGTTCGGATAAAGTCCTCTCCGACGAAAGGAGAAACACAAACCGGTTCGCTGGTGTGTGATGGATTTGAGTACAAACTGGTCAATCAATCAGACCGGAAGTGACCCCGCCTGTTTATCTTTATTTGTTTTTGCATTTGAGCTGGATTAAGGTGGAAGTATTTATTCTCTTGTGTACGATTGATTTCCGAAAATCTTAACTATATTTCCTTCTCGGGAATAATGTCCTGTATTACAAAACCCCTCGTTCTAGACTGGTGTAACGAGTTCAAAGAAAAACAAATCTAGATACGCGAAGCGACGACGATAATAAAGAGTCGCGACTGAGTGACAGCCTCTGGAAAAAGTATTATGGAAGTGGTTTAGAGGGTGTAGAGAGAGGTTGAGATGGTATAAAAAATCTGTCATCCTAATGTTAAGAGATATGGAAATCTGATCGCCTAATGTTAAGGAATTGGGCCTCCCAAAAATCTGTCCGCCTAATGTTAAGAGATAGGGATATCTGACCGCCTATATAATGTTAAGGTTTACCTTGCTAGGAAATCATAATGGAGCCATGTCTTGTTAGCAGATATTCCAGTTTAAGCACAGATGTATTGTGAATAAATTGTTAGCAGCATTCGAAGATCCTGAAAACCGAGAGTGAAGTCTGCAGAACAATTTTGATAACTGCAAATAAAATATGAACGAGACTTACTATTTAGTCATACTGTAAAAGGTTCGGTTCTCGAATACTGTTTGAGCCTTTAAATATGACTTGGTTTTCTCATCGTCAAATCGTTAATCGGGAACTTCGTCTGGAATAGCAAGCCATTCAAACAAGTTTATAATATCCTGGTTTTGAATAAATATTTAGACACTAAAAGAAAAAGAATCCCGGATGCAGTATGATTCTTGTTGAGAAAACTTCAAAACAGTTCACAACTTTACAATAGCGTCTCAATAGTGAATCCTGGTCAAGATTACGTAACAAGAGATTTAAATTCAAGCAATTGTGAAAACCACAATTTAAACATAAAGGTAGAAAATACATACTGATTGAAGACAGATAAAGGATAGAAGCTGATGATTTCTGATTCCACCTAATAGACAAAGAGTATTTTATCTCTTGATGTTGCCTCGGTAGGACTGAAAAGAAAATTATAGAAAGAGTCGTAGGACGTTAGTTAGAATTTCACTTGTCAATTATCTTCCTACACTCGTCGAAAGTTTTGCTGAAAGATCTGAGGGATAAAAGGAGTAAAAATTTACTAAAAGCCGTCTTGTTGTTCTTATTTACGTAACACACTCTCTTTTGGAACCCAGATCCATAGAACTATTATAAAAAAATACTTCGCAAAAGAAAATTCATGTGGCAGGCGAGACAGAGTTAGAAAGAAATATAACTTTTAGGGAAAAAGCCTAAATATTTTTAGGGATTAGAGGGAAGGAAGTGAATGTTTGTGGGAACTTCTATTATGAGATGAGTAGAGCTAGGACGAGGTCTGTCAATTCCACTCACATAATGTCAAGCAGAAAAAAAGATTTCTCACATCTCGACAAATGATCTGTCTCAATATGTCCCTTTGTTAAGTCAAAGGATTTGCTTGTAGTCAAACCAAAAGCATGTCTTCGATTTGCGTAACATGAGTCTTAGATTAGATTTCCTGACATTTCAGTAATTCAGAAAAACTAATGGATCGCATTATCTGTCTATTATGTCAAATTCTTAGCTCAAAAGTAGATAAGATGCTCCAGCTCCAAAGCATACTTCTACTGAATGTTGGTCAATATTAATGCGAAACTATCATCATACTTGTCCAGACCTAACAGTCTTATGGACTACTTCTGAATTTCTAGAATCAAATTGATGAGTTGTCTGAAATTATTTTGGAGCAGCAAGCTTAGGAAATAATTCCACTGATGATTGATGAATGTGACCAAATTTTAATTGATGTGTCTTAAAACTAGTTTTTCAATATTCCAAAAGTTGGTGAGCAGGAAACTATCGTGCTTCGCTTTAGTTAATAAGCTAATGTCGACGTATTTCATGACCTTATCGCAAACTTAGGTATTTTTAAAAACACAAATCGTACAGAAAAAAAAACAAATATTAGTTTTGCAGAGAACTTTATTGTGCGCGTAATCATAGACTGACGTCTTCAAGGAGATAGACAGGCTTCATATACTATTTTTTAGGAGAATTTTGAATTCCCGAGTAGTTTTGACTGTTGACTGACTCATTGAAGTATTCGCAGAGGTCGCGGTGAGTAGTTTTGGCCAGTTTGGCTAGTGGCGAGTTCCACTCGAGATAGTTGGACCCACATGAAGCTCGGCTTAGTTGGCATTGTCAAGTCAAAAAATCACGGATCCATGCTGGTTTGTTGTAGAGAGTCCTTATTGCACCAATTTGCACGCCGTGAAATTGAGAATATTTTCTCAGTGTACGCATTGTTATCGTAATAAGTAATTATAATGCTCCCATAATAAGTCAGTATGTCCAATTTTGTATGTCTTGGATGACACTTAAATATGGAACCAAAACAACGAAGCAAATTTAATTTAATCACTAGAATGAGAACCAAATATTTGCAATCCATGCAGTATTTGTTTGTTTGTTGTACGGGCTTAAAGTCTCTCTAACACATACTCACACAGACGACATTGCAAAACAAGTCTTCTGGATTAACAGTGAGAGCATTAGAGGCGACTGATCTACCTACAGCGCGCGCGAGTTAACCATAGTAGTCATTAATTAAGGAGAAAATTGCACAATTCAGACTTCTTTCTGATCACTAACCATATCCTGAAACATGAAATTTACGTATCATCAGAGAGGTTTCTATAAGTTTTGGAATTCTTTACGAAGGTGCTAGAATGTGAATGGAATGACTTTTAATGATATGATTGGAAATGTCAAAGAGTATTTGATTATTAATTGTGTAGTTTAATGTATGTGCTACAATAATAGAATAATTTTGGCTGATTTATTTATGTGTGTCATCGGGGATAAAGAAGCATACTATAGGCTCATTAGTTGTATTAATGAATAATAATTATTGTTGACCTTGCAGGACATCTGAATAAATCCGAACTTCAGGTTTGAAACTTTAGGCATACAAGCTGTACACAAGTCCACAGTTTACGTCATTTTTTTCAGGGATGACTCAGTAAATTTTTAAATCTGAGTGAATGCAACCAACAAGAGATTGGAACTTGGAACCACCCGTGGTGATTTATGAAAATCCATCTGCTTCTGACATTTCTGACAAATTCATGAAGATCCAAAAAAGGAGGTTCAGTGAGTGTATCCAAAATCCGTCGACAAGAAAAGAAAGACATCTTTCGACTATTGCCTCCGCATCTGAGACCTACCTGTACGTACACTTATAAAACAGAGCTTAACCTCTTTCAAAAAATGTGCTGACATATGTCCTACACATCCAGAAGACAACCAACGCAACGTGTGTTTGCTTCTGAATATATCATGTCGTGTATAAAAGTGAAGCCAATCTTGGAACCTTTCCACTCTAGAATATATGCACGTTGAGAAGATGTCAAGTTTGTAGCTAAATTCAATGACAGACCGCCTATCCAACTTACAACTCCTTTGAGATTCCCCCTATTCTGTTTTCTTTCATTGTATTTCAATTTTACCAATAAAGTTTACTTACGTTCCCAGACGAGAAAGTTGCCGGCGGTCCTGGTTTCCTCCAGCAGGGAAAGATTACTCTCAGACTTTACTTTTCGCATTGAAGGGGTTGCGTTGCTGAGTCAAACAACAAAATAGTCTACAATTCGGTATGATTGTGCGCGTGAAAGCTTATTTGATAACTAAATATCCCGATAGCTCGTAAGGAAGCTAGGTACCCCAAGTAGTAAGAAAGAAAGTTTAGGATAAAGAAAATGAGTAACGAGATGAGTAAAATATGAGATGCTTTCTCACCATTGCCGCACCTCCCAAGATGAACCCCGGACACCAAAAATACAGTAATAGAATTGGAAGACATGTATTTTGCAGCGCAATCGTATTCCCATAAGGCTCTTTAGTGAAAGACAGATCCGGAAGCAGCAGACAGACCTTGTGACGTCACATCGATTTTACAAGTATTATACTCTAGGTCATGGGTAATTTAGATGAAATGTGATGAAATCTTACAATAAACTTTGTGCTTAAACATGCTTTATAATCTCAATAATTAAACAGAAACACGGTTTGCTTTTAATTTATTATCGTTTCGTCTGTATAACGTTCACAATATCGAACATCGATTCATCAATGAGTGCTACGGACCGAACTAGTCCGACCGTTCCGTTTCGAAACGAAACAAAACGCCAGTTTCCGTTTCGTTTCCATTTTCACTTCTATCCAGAATCGAAACGGTGCGGAAACGGTCCATAAGCCCTGTGTAAAAATTTCGTTTCGTTTCCGTTTCCGTTTCCAATTTCAGATTCAGATTCGGATACAATGTTTATTCAAGTGACAACGAAATATAACACGATAATAAAATCACGTTCAAACTTCATTTCCGTTTCGTTTCGGTTTCCACCAAGAAACGAAATGAAACTAAACGGCTGGAGCACTAGACCGAACCAAATAAACGGTTGTGATATTAAAACTTCATACACCTGCACATACAGTATCAGCCAGAAGTCATGGCACGCTCTAAAAATCATTCTCTACGCCGCATTTCTGGAGATAGAAATTCGAAAATTTACATGACATAGACCAAGTCATAAAAATCGTTACTTTAGACCCTTTTCTCCACTTTTAAAATATTTGTTAAAAATCTAAAAAAAATCGCACAGAGGTGTACAATACGTCAAAATGTTCAAAATCGGAGTACCCTCCAGATAAAAAATAGAAAGGTGAAAAAAAAATTTGTTGACCTACTTAAAAAAGTACTTTTTGGGTCAAAATTTTTGACCTTTGACCTTTTTCGAATTTCTGAAAATGGACAACCCCATGCATTTGGAAATCGCTTTTTCTAGGTCTACGTAAATTTTCGAATTTCTATCTCCAGAAATACGGCGTAGAGAATGATTTTTAGGGCGTGCCATGACTTTTGGCTGATACTGTACACATGTAATAATCTATTAACTAATTTATTGAAGAGAAAAGGCGTATACCCTCTAGTAACTACGTATCAATCCTGGGTCCATCTCAGGCACGCTTCTACCATCTAAGTGTATAGCAGATCCTGAAAAGATGTAGGGAAGGTAACTAAAGTTAACCATAATTTATGGTACGGTGTGGATTAGAAAATTGGCGGCATCTGGAGGATTAGGTTGTGCAGAATTTCTGGAAGATCCGCTTTGGTATTAGAGACCCCCACCTCCGCGTTGTAATAAAACTAAAATAAAACAGGATATGTCAGATCTCTCCTAGTTTACTTTGTCTTGCCTCAAAATTTATTCTCTCACATTATTCTGATGACCGACATTTTTGGCTCAGAAGATGTGGGTTAAATGAGATCCACCCTGAACGTTTTATTGGAAACAGTTTTGTTTTCGCTTTTATTTTATTTTTTTGATATCTTCATAGAATAAAGTTGAATCTCCCTCTTAGGAACGTGTATTCTCAAGCAATAACATCGATTCTGAAAATTACTGTTAATTACTCAAGAATACCCCGTCACTAATTAGGCCTTCATTCCCTCTTCTGAGTCTCTGAACCGTTGTACTCTTATTCGTAAATCAACTCCTGGATTGTCTTCTCTCCCTTGAAGGTCTTGAGTGATTTCGTTGGAGCCATTTATCGTTTCTCTCTTCTTCATTGAATTTACACTACCATTTCATCCTATTCTATTTCAATTCATTCCCACTTTCATCTCCCCGGGCTTTCTCACTTGTCACTCCTCTCTAAACTTCTCCTTAACTCAATTCGACAACGTAAACAGGTAATGCGTACAATACGAAGAGAGGATCCTACAGTCATGCCAAATGCAAACGGTTTGTACATTCAAACCTTACAGGCATATACAAGAATGAATGAATTGACATATCATATTGCGGCATATAAATAAAACTATCGATAAGCAGTAGTAGCAAGTAAATAACTATCTCTCCTCTTGTACTTTACTCCATTGTTTTTGTGAATTTTGTGAATTGTTAAGTTCACATTCTAGAATATTACTACTAGAATATGGTTCTACTTGGTACAAATAGATTGCGGTTTTAAACAAACAAATATGAAGTAAAAATTACAATTAATGGGTTTCTGTCTGCATTTTGTGCGGTAATTTTTTTTACAATTATCAATAGAATTACAGAGGAAAACTTGGAATCCGTTTTAACACGCCGTAAATGATATAATAGACCGCTGGTAGTGAATACAGCGCGGGTCTTAAATAGAATGCGGTTCTTTCTCCTGCTTTCTACATGTAACCGATTGGAGAAAGTGGTGAAAGTCTTGGACCTCTGAACCCACCTGAATGAATAGAACGCGGATGCTCTATGAGGTCATTTACGGTATCATAGTTATAAATAACTTCAAGACTCACGAGCATACGTATCTAATACAAACCTCAAATGAGTACATGAGAAATCTTGATAATAAGCTCATGCTTAAAATATTCTACTCGAAGATAGTACATTTTAAGTTAATTATTCGGAAAGGAAAGACTCTCTTGACTTGTAAAGTTAGAGTGAAAACCACAAGCTGAGCTTTGAGTTGAGTTTGAGTTGATTTCATTTCATCGATCGCCGGTATGTTGCGGAAGCGAAAACGACAAGGGAAGTAACCACTTGGAGTAAGGGGCTAGTCTAGTGCTTGAAGGTAACATTACCATTTGCTATTTGCTGTATGCATGAGAAACTCAACACTAACACCTTAGGCTTGGCTTGGCCTGACATAAAAATTCTACAGGTTGCTCGTACATTTTCGGATTTCAGTCTTACGAGGAAAGTCTCTTTTTCTTCGGCTGGAGAAAAGATGGCTTTCCCATTATTTTTCCAGCATCTTCCCTGTTCTCTACTCTCTACGTTAGTTTCTTTGCCAAAGGCTCTTATTTCCTCTCCAACAAGTCTTATATTACTTGAATTTGGCCATGTGTTCCGGGACTCCACGACATTATAGGCCACTCATGGGTTATTACTATTAATACTAGCCTGTTTCACTTTTCGCTTCATGAACCAGTTGAATCATATTTCACTTGCCGAAAAGGTGAGATACAAAGCCATGAAAATGATTAAAGTTACATGTGTATTCAATCTTGTCAACTCCTCATGTGGAAAATTACAGGCTTTGACTTCTTAAATATCAGTTCAGGAGACATACATATGTCTCCTGACTCATTAATAGCTACCTCCATGATGTAGTTCATCAACACCGTACCAGTTAGAAGTGGAAAATATTTCTACGGAGGAGATAGAGTTGGAAATGATATTGCATAACTTGTATTAATAAATTCTAATGTATGACATAATGTTAAAAGTGTATAATATATAATATAAATATGTTACAGATAAAACCCGAAGTCAGGTAACACCCGAAATCTTACCGCTTTTTATTTTAAGATTCTATAAGCATCTTTGAGTCAGGTTAGGTCAAGTCTGAAATTGTAATAACTATTTTACACAAGGATTATGTAGTTATGAATCTCGAGTTTTAACGGCAACATAACAGTTCTATTATGTAAGCGAAGTAAAATGCAAACAAACGCCAAGATATTAAGTTACTAACATTTGTTATTTTGTAAAGCTTTTGATAAATGCGGTTTATATGCATGAAATACTCTTTTCCTATTTGAACGACCCATGACAGAAGTTACGACATTTTAAGCAAGATTTGAATAGTTCAGTAAACATGACAAATCGTTAAAGAGGAAGTTCCAAATTATGTGACATTACATTAAGACGACTGTATAATTAATTGTGACTTTTAATGGAATAATCGGTAGGCATTTTGGCAACAAAATTCCCTTTAATCGAGCTTTCGTAAGTGCTTCACTTCCTTCTTAAGGACAGAGACAATTTACAGACAATACAATATCCAACTTGGTTAGTTTAAAAATATTCAAGTTTCTGTGAAATGGTTGTTCGATCGGTCTTGCGGTCAAGTTAAAGCGAACGAATGATTGAGGGATTAATACATAGTTCTATGTCCAGGGTGTCTATGAGAAAGCGCACCATTGTTTGATAATATTTTGCCCTTGTCGTATGTAACGGACGTATACGTAATATGTAACGGTCAGATAGGAATTATTAATAAATTTTAAGAATGTATTTTACCAACGTTCAGTTCGTATTGCCTATCAGCCGATGTATGTACATATCCTTTGGCTTCCTGAACTGCATGCCTGGATGCAAGAATCACGAAATAGTTTTGAGCAGAGTTTAATGAAATCGATAGCAAGATTAAACTTTCTCTCGAACTCCCAGATTTGTTTGCAGTCAATTAGAATTGGAATGAGAGAATCCCCGGTGACATATAAATCTTTTCTAACTTTATTTCGGCAAGAAGGTTAGTCTCCTCTGGTCAGAAACTCTTCCACGAACTTGTATCCAAAATGATGAAGTGGAAAGGAAGAAAAGAGCAACAGGCGGTGAAGCCTATATTGAGAGAGAGGAATAAAATATATATATATATATGTGTAACTCCTCAGAGAAACTATCCAGCTCCAAGTTATGTAACAAGTAGTAGGAGTAAAAGGTTGAAGTCCCGACTTTATCCGGTTCTATCTAGAGCTGTACAAATACATACAATTCAGTTTTAGCTGGAATTTTACAATGAATGACGCAACAGGCTGGCTGCCATTCTCCAGCACTTACTTCTCTCTGAGTTGAGTCTGATTACGAATGTAAAGATCCATGTCGCTAAAGACGCATATATTCGAGTTCCTTTGTCGCCAGCAGAGACTGTTAAACGACGGCTTTGAATTTTAAACAGGGTTTAACGTTGTAATTTACCATCAAATATTCATACAAATGCAGGCAGTCCTTTTGAAATTCTACCCAGGAGAACTATTCAACCCTGTTTACCTTCGCAAAATCGCTATTCTCTCCTTCCAAGTAATTAATAATTTAAACTTGTATTGTCTGTGTACCACTGTTAAGGCGACCACCCAGAGTTTATTCGCTATTCACCGCACCGTTACTGATTACCTCTTAAATTTCTTCAAAGATTATACTTGGCGGAAAATGGGTATTGCTATCCACACTCTAAGTGACAACCAGACTTGGAAATAAAGGGCAATCAAACTTATACACCGAGCTCTTGGAAAGTCCTTGCTACCTTCTATCTAATCACTAATTCAATGATTAACACAAAAGCAAATTGTTTAACTTGACTGTTAAAGAAGGTGAACACCTTTCACTGCTTTCTCCATGTATATGATGAAGGCTGCAACGGAACGCCTCAACTCTCGAATCCAATTAAAAATTCCTAGATGGTATAGTATGAATAATAAATCGGTGTTACATTTTTGGAGAAAGTGGCTTCTGATTACTGACTTCTGACATCCTTATATTCCTTTAAATCGTGTTTACT